>JBBPOI010000309.1:0-16754 GCA_038091355.1 Phylloboletellus chloephorus | reverse complement strand
TCATGTACTATATTTGCTATCTCTAGGGTAGAGGGTGGCTAGTACACTGCCACCCTGGAGATGTATATAAGTAGGGACAAGCTAGAGGTAGATCCCTTAGCTTTACAACTTGGTTTATAACCCCTCGTTGCATGTGAGTCTCCCCGGTGACCAGGGTTAGGTCCTTGCACAGTGGGTGACTCCCCTAACAGTCCATTGGATCCCAAACGTATGGGAACAAGGGTGATGGCCATCTGACGGTCACGAGACTAGCACTCACTAAACGCTATTGATGCACTTGTCTGGCGCTACAAATATGGATAATGTTGCTGTTCGCCCATAGAGCACTAGGGTGGGGTCCATGTCACCTTGACATTGGCGTCTCCGATTATAGACGATAAAGCAAGTCAGGCATCGTCCTTTTCCGGTCTTCTGTTATTCTAAGACGCCCGATGCTTTTAGGGCTGTAGGGACTTTGTCCCTGGTTTGGTTGTGTTAAGTACTGTAGTACAAGAGTGTCATAGGCAACATGCAGGTTTAGGTTTAGCGCATGTAGCTATTCCTTACAGGTAATCCATGGCAAAAACTGAGCCTATGCCGTGCTGTCCCAGATTACAGGACAGAAAGGAAGCTATTTTGTGGAGACAGAGCTCACAAGGTTAGCAGCAGAAAGTTCAAAGCTCGACATATGGAGCGAGCTCTGTAACGAAATTGAAGGCTTGTTTCGTCCCCAACTCCAGAAGGATTGGGCGAAACAAGAAATTGTCAAGTATAAACAAGGAAGGTTGTCAGTTGACACTTTTCTTGCCAAGTGGCGGGCCCTGTATCATCAATCAGGGATAGACGAGACATTTGGAGTATATCTCCTAGAGATGAATGTCTCGGAAGAAATCCGTGCGGAGCTGTTCAAAAGGGCACTCCGTGCACCAGGGGTCGACCAGACCCTTTCTAACATTCTGGTCGTTGGTAGGTGTTATAAACACATTGTAGGGAACCAGAATTCCCTACAAGCGCATAGCCTATTTTCTCCACCACCACACTTATCTTATCTGACACCCGTACATGTCTGCTCTGTCCCAGCACTTTTGTATTCCGAGTTATTCTGGTCCCAGAACTTCCGAGCTCAGAAGTGTTGTTTCGGAAACGCATTCCGGAATGACCGATTCCGAAGGTACTTCCGGAATTTTCCCACGCTTTTCCACAGGTTCCGTGTTTTGGAAACACATTTCGGAACGACCACTACCGAAGGTACTTCCGGAATTTTCCCACGCTCTTCCGCAGGTTCTGAGCGGAACTGCCTCGGAACTGTTTCCGGAAGTTTCCCATGCTCTTCCGGACTCGGAACTATTTCCTTCAGATGGACCAAAGATCAATTCCGAAGGTACTTCCGGAATTTTCCCACACTCTTCTGCAGGTTCCGAGCGGAACTACCTCGGAACTGCTTCCAGAGCTTTCCCGCACTCTTCCAGACTTGGAAACTGTTTTCTCTATGGATGGACTGTTTTCTGCATACGATGTCCATTCCCTCATTTTACGCCTTCTATCTGCAATCCCTACTAGTCCACTTGACTCTGCCTTGATCCAGGCCATCCATTCGGGTCTGCTTCCGTCCGGAATGGCCGGAAGTCCTTCCTTGCCCAAACCACTCGTAGTCTAGCCAGACTTTCTTTTCCGCCGACAGAATCTTTCATTTAGGCCCTGGATCTCGATGTCCCATGTTCATTCCAACCGTTGGTAGGTCCAAGCCTTTGTTTTCTCATTGGAAATCACGTTTCAGGTTGATCTACACGTGAAATCCCGGAGTTGACTCACTGGCGATATTTTATTTTGTCTTTGATCATTTCAAAATGGAGCTCCAGATTAACTGGGCTCCGCTGCGAGGGTATTAAAGAGGACGAGGAGAGAGCAAAAGACAAACGGGGAGGACCGACTTCGACCAACTGGGAAACCAACTGGGAGAAATCGTCCTTGTAAAATCTCACTCTCACTCTTATTCTTTACATCCATCACTTTGCCCAATGAAATCTACCTCACTCTTGATTTTGTCCGCCTACCGTTCGATTGACCCATACTTGTGTCATTGTCCGTCCACTTCTGGGCCGGAAATTCCGGACTTGTGTGCTAGCTTCCGGAGCACGGAACTGGACTGGGCGCTAAGCTGAGTACTCACGGAACTCATTTTTTTCATTTTCTTTGCTTCATTCTACACATTCCTTCAAGACTTCCTTTACTGGAGTCGAGAAGTTTTGCATTCCGGCTACTCTGGGATTCTCTACAGACCTCCATTCCTCTATAGGGTTGAACTTATCGCACCCTTCTTGTATTCCCCCTCCTACTAACCTGAACGGACTTGTCCACTAGGGAAAGACAGAGACACAGGGAGTATGCACCTCACAGCGTTGCCTCTCCTATACGAACAAACGCCCCTATAGGAAAAGAAACACGTGTTTTTAATCTCCGCTTTATTAATAACATGAGGTGTATAGCCTTCTTAATTACCGCTTCTATTAATGCTTCTGATTCACACACGTTTGACACGTATCCTAATTAGTACCTTCTATTTCCCACGCACAGCTTGGTCCATGTGCAGTAGCTTGGGGTATATAAAGAGACATGTATCATAGTAAATCCCCAGCTTAATCCACTTGTTTGCTATAGCAGCAGGTCCATTAGGTGTAGTTAGTACGTTGTGTGATTGTGTGACTGCCTAGTTAGTAGTTACCCTTCCAGGACCTGGGCTAGCACTTCGGTGTAGCCTCTGTCCCTTTCCCTTCTCCCTCTTCTCCTTGCCAGTCAGCACGGTACTGAGAACTGTTGCAACTTTGTATAAGTCTCTTGAGGTTTAGTGCGCCTCTTGAGTCAGATAGTTCCAAATCCCTGTGGTGCTCGTCTTAGGACTTGTAACAGTAGGCAGTTCGAAGCCTATTGACTATTCAATAAGGTACCCCAGGCCTATGGGTATGGGAAAAGGAACGGACAAAGAGAGCCCATGGACATTGGGGCCACCGAGTCCAAAGGAAAGGCCCCTAGGGGCAAATGCTTCAACTGTGGCGGGGATCACATGATCCGAGACTGCAAGAAGCCAAAAGTAAAGTGCCCGGAATGCGGCTGGATGGGCAACCAGCATAAGGAGGAGTGCTCGCACAAGCAAGATGCTCGGTCGGCAACAACCGGCCAAACCAGCCAAAGTGGAGGCCGAACAAATCCCGGGGGGGATGCGGCTTGCCAGAAGGAGATGCCCCGGGTACCATCTGACCCATTTTCTGCCTTACGTGGCATGGACTTTGATCAGATGAAGGCATACTTCTGGGACCACAACTATCTAGACCTAATGGACTTGATGCCATAGCAAACAAGTGGATTAAGCTGGGGATTTAGCTATGATACATGGTCCTTTATATACCCCAGACTTCTGCACATGGACCAAGCTGTGCATGGGAAATAGAAGGTTCTAATCAGAACACATGTCGAACGTGTGTGAAATAGAAGTGTAAATAGAAGCAGTAATTAAGGAGGCTGTATACCTCATGTATTTAATAACATAGAGATTAAAAACATGTGTTAGGTCACGTAACATGTTTATGTAATATTTAAGTATTATGCCAGGTTGAGTGTTCAATCCTGGCCAAGTCCAACTCTTTTTACTATAGGGGCGTTTGTTGGAATAGGAGAGGCAACATGTTTATAACAATATGAGGGGGTGAACCCTACATGCACTAACAATGAGGCATGACATCATAATGATGTCATAGAAGCTAAATATGTACAAGAACTGAGTCCAGACCAATGCATGGCCTAGCTCTGGTGAAGGTAAAGTCCTACGTCAATCAATGACATCATGGGTGATTACAAGGAGGGTGATAGAAGAAGAAAGGATAGGAGTTATCCCCTTCTATTGATCAACGACGGATTATATGGATAACCCTCCTTGGGGAATAGCTAACCAGTTAGCCAAGGAATATAGCCAAAAGAATAGAAAATCACTGCTTAGGAGCACGAGGGACTATGTAGAAATATCCATTTCTAACACCAACAGAGTGACTGGAGATGCTACATAATGTTCCTTACCCTGGAACTAGGGTAAATGGTGGAGATAGGCATTACATAAAAATGTCAGTAATAGAATAAGAAAATAGAAAAGAAAAGAATAATGCCTGAGCGCTTAGATATTTCAGTGCTTATAATTGTAACAATTATTTTGTCATCTTAGTTCAATTGAGTTTTCCCTGTGGGTTCCCAGTGACCTCAGTCATTGATAAACAAGATAACTAGCAGTTGGATTGAGAGGAGGTCTACACTCCATCACTCCATCATGATACTCTTTTGGTTTCTTTAGGTTTATATGAGGCTCATCATCTTCTGTGCAATATCTTCATGCAGATTGCTATCATGTCTCTGGTAGTATATCGGATAGTACACCCGCCTGTCAAGTGCCTATGCATTCCGATCGCGGGAGAGCGGGGTTCGATTCCCCGCCAGAGAGTATACTTTTTCACCCACTCTACCTCATACTATCCCGGGTCCCAAGTTATGAGCGATCCAGATTGCCATGTACACCCCATGAATGTAACACTAAGGCCGTTACGCCACAGCACAATCGCCAACGCGCAATTTGCTCCATGATTGCCCGCTCCTGGACAATACGAGAATCCAAAGTGGCCATGCCAGGGATTGTCATCTATACATGGGCATGCAACTCGTCGACGCCTCCTCAGGCCTCAGGTCCTGATTGGGGTACCCTCCAGGGCATTCCGTATGCCGGTCGTCCACACCCCAAGTTCCTTCTCCAACGACACGATGTTAACCCTGACATCTTGACTGACCTGGCCGCCCTCATTGTCACGGCCAAACCCAACGAATAGCTCTTCCCTCGCTCTCAAAAGAGTCTCGTACGCCATTCTCAGTCTCGTAGGACCGCTTGGTGGGAAGGTATTGGGCTGGAGAGGCGAAGATGGCGACGGCTCATCGACGGCGAGAAGTTTCCCCAGCTCGGCTAAGGCTATCCCACGCACGGGATGTCCTTCGTCAAGTAAGGCGGATAACCCTGCGAAATGCTTTGCGGCAGTGCGTATACTCTCGTCCAGTAGTTCCTGTGAGATTTGCTCGGAGAACGAGGACACCAATAAAGACTGATGGAGCTTCAATAGAGATAGAAGGGGATGACAAGTGGGCAGTATTTCTGCCGAAACTAGGATTGGGATAATATTTGTGGTTAATTGTTTCGCTTTAACGTAGTCTACGACGTCATGATACTCATCAGTTTTGATAGGGTAAACATCCGTAGGAAGGACCATACCATTCGACTGGAGCCGCGTAGCTTTGTCCAGTGCTTCTTGTCCGATGCGAACTGCATCTATCACGGGCCGAGGGTCAGTGATCTCAGCTTTACATGTCAAACATCGAGAAACGCGGGTGTCTGTGGTTCTGGGTCTAAAGAAGTTCTTGAGCAAATATTTATATCTACGTACCCTGATTTGGCAGAGGACAAGTGCCACCACACGACTTGGGACACCAAACCGCTTCCCGCGGGTCGATCACAGTGGGAGTTTGCTTGCAGAGAGCGCACTGGCACGTGAAGTTGTAAGTTTCGGTGAGTGCTTTTTGCCTTTGCACCCTCGGGAGGGTCGTGTCTATATAAGATATCATTACCTACAGCAGGGGGAATATGAGTACTCGTTCAAAGCCTGGATGTGCAATATACCTCTGCCCCGGCTTCAATATCACGCAGAGCGATGATATTCAGGAGGGGTTCTTTCACTTTTGTTTTACCACTACGAGGAAATACAACCACTGCATTTGGAAGGCACGAATGGTTCGTGAACGCGACAAGCGGCGAAACAGTAGCTCCAATGGGCGTGAGTGAGGGACAGGTGAGGGCGAATGTGTTGGTGATGAACTAAGGCACGGACCGTATGAGCGAAGGGAGAGTGGCAGAAATATTCAACTCTCACCCTCGAAATCATGTCGACAAGGGCGCCTGCGGACATCACGCCATATTCTGCGAGTTCCGAAGGACCTGTCAGATGGAGATATCTAACCACCGAATGTGCCAGGTGGGTGTGAGCCACGACGGAGGCAGATTGCTGCAATGACACTTTGTCTTGAGGCATGACCTCAATCAACGACGGAAGAAATGCGAACAATAGCAAAGGACGCACGGGATTGCATCGCCTGTATCTCCTTTGACTAAGGATATACATGAGTGACCTCAGGGATAAAGAAAACGAATCCGAGATAACTAACCCATCCACTATTCAGACCTTTTGATTTCATTTGCCATAGGATGCGACCCAGACACCGGACTGCGTCGTTAGGAATACCAAGAGCAGCCGACGGGGCTGTCTTTGCCCATTTCTGAAGCGCACGACACTCATGTTTGTGCAAGTTCCAGTCTGCCTTTTGACAGCTCTATTTCAAGATGGATAATCTTGGATTGGCGTAAGCAATCGAGAACTTACGCTGTTACAGTACCTTATCGTGGCGCAACCTGAGCATCTCATGAGAGGAGATGTCGAGGCGGCAGTTGCACACGAGGAACAATGGGAATCGAGGTGTTGATTAGACAGGACAAATACATGGGGCTGGATGGAGACGATGATGGTCCCTTGATGTGGCATCAACGAATACCTCTGTGAAAACATCTGGTGATGGATCGTACCAGGATTGAAACGTTGGCGCGCCCACAGACCCCTCCCAGAATGGGCTGTTTCCCTAATTGCAAGTGAGGCGGGGAGTTGTGGATAAAGGCCCTCGGCTAGGTCATGTTGAAGAGGCTCAGAAGTTGAGGCTTGGGGTGAGGACTGTGTGGGCACCGATGCGATAGGACCACTCAACGCAGACACATACGATTTCGAGCCTTTGCATTGCCTCTTGGACTTTAAATCGACGAAGGACATGAGCAGGCGTTGTTTGATTCTGTTTACCAGAGGCTTGGTGTGCAACGTTCATCTTGCTCTGGATTACTACTGATGACTTGCAGAGCTTTCCTTGGTGTGAAACAGCCGGGGTGTGATACACACGCAAGCTGCTCTCAATGCTCAGCGTGTGTGAGCATGCCACCTGCACAACAGGTGGGTCCTGATAAGGCCCACAGAACTGTAATGCCATGTCTTCGGTCCCATTTGCACTTGCGAGAACGACTGTACATTTGTTTCCAAAGGGTACGTCTCTTCGTCTTTGCCCTACTCAATTCGGAGCTGTACTTTCAGATTCTCGTGTCCACAGGCAAAGTGTCCTATGCTGCTGTCAACGTCGCTGGGCCTTCTGTACGATGGCAATGCTCCTTCATCATCTCATGCTCAGACACCGCACTTAGCCTCTTTCTTTCCTCCAACGATGAGCGCCGCTGGGACCGACAACCGACACCGGACTCTGCCCTGGATCCATCTGACCCGTTCTACTTGCTCTGGAACCCGAATGACACAAACTCTCCGTCGATCCAAACGCACTCTTCATCGATGGAAAGGGACCACCTACGCTCCTCTTTCCTGCTCACATTCTCGTCTCTGACACTAACCTCGGCATCCGCCTCCACAGACGTATGCCCTTCCGGGTTCAGTTATTCTACCCTCCAGCACACGTACTTCCCCAGTGGCTTCCACAGCTCCGAGATCGACTGCATGTGCATCCGACACCGTTGTGGAGTGACTACTCGCTTAGGTGCTGTCTCTGCATTCTTTCCGAATGGGCATTTCGCAGTAAGGGTAAAGGCGAAAGCAGAAGGCAGCTAGTCAGCGCGGGAAAGGCACCCCCACACCCCCCAGGGCACAGACTGAGAACGCTCGGGCTGGTACTCGGTCGGCACCCGCGACGCTCGCTCGCGTATAGATCCGGATTGGTCCCCTTCACGACGAAGAACAGCGTTCCCGCGTACTCGAACGGCGCGTCGATCCCAGCTTCCTCATGCCAGTGGTCGGGGTGTGAACAAGGTCGGCTTTGGTCCGGGGCGGACGGACGACACGCACTTGGAGCTCTCGTCTAGCAGTTGGGCGTGTGTCTCACCAGGCTCGCCTCTTCCCGCCAATCCGTTTTTAGCTGCAACGCACCCAACCAGATCAGAGTCGAACTCTTCGAGGAATTTGTGCAACTGAGCGCGGACATGCTCAAGCCTCAATTGACAAGCATTGAACGCGACCTTGAACTCCACAGACCAGCACATGCCCGAGCAACTGCTAGGCCGATGAACAGGCAAGCCGCCGCGTAATCCAATGAGCCACTAATCTCTACACTCGAGCAACGAGCATGTACACACCTTGTTACCATTGACGACGAACGCTTCGTGTAGCGGCGTGTGCGCCTGAACGGTCGCCATTCGTGCTCACGCCCGCCCTGGGCAAACACAGGACGTTCACGTCACCGAGACCTGGGGGGACGTCCGAGTCAGTAGCCATTGCTACTCACAAATTCAATGGGGAATGCAGAAAGCGAATTCTTTGTGCTCCTCTTGTCCACCGCGGAATCCTTGTAGATCGGTGAGTCTAATACACAAGATCGAGACATGAAATAGTCCGAGTATCCAGCGCATACACTACCTGGAAGAGTGTCGTTCCGTCTCATCTATGCAGGCCCGGTGCAGCACAGCTGCCACTCACGAAGCCAACCCGATCCTACTTTTCCTTCGGAGGCTGATCCTCTTCGAACACGTTCGATCCAAGGGTCCGACGGAGGTGCAACTCCACATCTCCCTCGCTTTCCTTACCGCCAGCCTTCGAAGGCAGACTCGGCGAAGGAAATAATAATTCTTCCAGATCGTCGACGTCAATGTTGAAGCCGCCGTCTCGGCCACACCTTTGCAAATCCTTCGGGACAGCAGGCCAACTTTGCTGCCAACACTGTGGCCAAAGAAAGCGTGGTGTTCGATGTCTTGGAACCCTCGATTGACGAGAATTCGGAATCACTCTCCCTGCCCTAGGAGACGCAGTGAATGAAGAGGGGAGACGCATGTGAATGCAGACGTTTGCGCAAGAGGCTCAAGGCAAGCAATGTGATGGGAGAGGAGCCAAGGATACGCTCAGACGTTGCCAAGGCTCCATAGCTACTTCAGCTGTTCCCGCTCGCAGGCACGTCGGACCCGTTCCAGCGCATTCTCCCATGTACCAGCATATCAGCGTCTCGTGCTCGACTCAACGAAAGGGTAGAGACTGTGCGACAAGCGTGCAGAGCTCAGAGGCTGTCCCCACACTGAGGAGGGGGAGAGATGCTTGTAGACTTGCCAGCGCAACGAAATTGATATCTTCTCTTGATGAGCTCCTCGAGCCTTGTCCATGCTTGTCGCTCGCGTCGCGTTCAAGAGCCACTGTGTGCATTCCAACTGCGAGCCATACCAATCCATCCGGCGCTAACATTCAGGGCACTCAAGAGGTTCTCAGGAGCGCGTCGATGAGCGGACTTGATGCTGCCTTCGTGGCTTGTACGGTGTGCTCGATCGAGGACCAGTCAAGTGCGGAACCCGCGTCACTAGCATCAGGAGCGTCAGGAGGCGTTGGAAGATCTGACATTTAACCTGGCATGCGCCCCATAAATCAAGGACCTGAATGGCATGAACTGCATCAAACGCGAACGGTAGGCGCTCCGTGGGACTAGGATCGAACGGACAACGACAGAGATGAAGACTGCTATAGATGCGAGCTGCACGATCGACGTCCAACCTATCTCAGGCGGGGCGGAATTTTTTTGAGCGTCTGCGCTAACACGAGATGGAGGTCGACTGAGAAGTATGCTGCAATGTCATTTACTTTGTGGAGTGGTGACAAAATGTGGAAACCACTGGCAGTGCTTACTGCTACTATGGCCAACATCTACCACTACCATTGCTGTTGAGCAGGCTGGAGGGAATGTGCATAGAAGCACCCCTTAGATGCTCTTACCTGTATGTAGAAAGGAGATACTTGAGTGGAACTGACAAATTGCAACCTACTCTGGAATTTCCTCTGGAACTCTGGAGCTCCAGAGCTCCAAATAGAAGCTCCTAACTCCAGAGTTCCATCTGCTTCTGCAGTAAAACATTACTGCTTGGTAATGTCACTTGTATACCCCTCACCTTGCTCTTCATCTTTTTCCCTCTTGACACTTATTGAGGTATGAGTGTGCCTTTACCACATACTATATAAACTCTTCACCCACAAACACCTCAGTTGTTTCTGCCTTGTCTTAGGCAGCAGCTGAGGTGAGTTATTCATTACTTAGTGTTTACTCCTAGACTGATGTACTGTAGCTCTGGTCAACTCTGGTCCTATTAGCTCTGCTTGCTCTGGACCTCGAGAATTTTGACACTGAGGACATGTTCAGAAAACCCAGAGTCAACCCCTCCTAATGAACATGACAAAGATATATTTTCCTTTCTTTAATATTTCAAGGTAAGTCTTTATAATGTCTCTTGGGCTCCCTTCTGACAAATATACAAAGGATTCTAATGAGACAGCACAGACAATTCATATGAGCTACCAGAAACTGGAAGGTCAAGGTCACAAGGACTCTAGAAGCATTGGTTTAAGTGTTTGAATATACACTGGCTGTTACGTGAAGTGTCTCTTGATACCTTTGACATAGAATCTGAAACTAGACGGGCGATACTCACGAAGAGACCGACGTCCGCTAGTTCAGCAAAGAGGGAAGATCCAAGAGCAAGGGCTTGGTGAGCCCTGGAGCGAAATCAAGGACTTGAAGAGTCCTGGTACTAAGATCAAGGGCTTGACGAACTCTGGTGTAAGATTGACGGGTTGGGGGACAACCCAGAGACACGGGACTTCGATAAGGGTCGAAGGATTACAAGATAAATACGCTTGTATTGCGTAGATCAAGAATGAGGACTAAGTACAAGCAGATCTACTACTTATACATTGAAAGGTGACGCACGGACCAAGATAAGAATATCACCGTGTCAACCAAGAGGTCAGATCAAGGGATGGAACTCGTTTTGAAACATGTAAGAAGAACGAGGGAAGAAACCTTGTCTGAAACATGTAAGAGAAATGTGGAACCAAAACCTTATCTGAAACATGTAACGAATAAAGTTCCAAGATCCAGATCGTACCTAGACGTATCTGAGATCTGTTAAGTGGATCCGAAAGTAAGGAATTAAAAGTAGGAGGCGAAAGTAAAGGAAAATTGTAACATTACCCCCTTACTAACCTCTGAGTTCCAACGAAGAACTAATTCTAAGAATATCCCGGTGAACCCATGATATTGGCCCAAGCGATTTCATCGTAGACATCATCTCTATATTCGAACTCGGGAGTTAGAGATCGAGGACTAAGGAAGGATGGCGGACGCGTGGAGCTACGACGGGGGGGTGGAATGGGAAGTCCTCGGCTGGAAGACAATGTGGACGAAGACGAAGATGAAGATATTTGACGGACGGGTGGGGGTGGACGACGACGTGGACAGTGGTAAGGAGTGTGACCTGGATGGAATCTCTGGCAGGTAGGACATTGATAATACTGGCAGTGAATGCGTACGTGTCCCAAATGACGACATTCGAAGCAAGCTTCACCATATAGGTAATAGGGGAACCTGGCCTTGTCCACCGGTCCACCAAGCTTCGGTGCGAAGTGCGGAGGATGAAATATAGTGAGGGATGAGGGACGAAAGAGTGTTACGCGCGGCCAGTTCAGATAGGTATCAATCCAGGTCAACGAGGAAAGGGGGAATTTCCAGTTGATGCATAACTGACAAGAGGTGACTTTCCATGTTGGTGTATACCCGTCGGACTGCATATCCATGTAAAGTACGACTAGGATGATTGTTGAGAGCATCAGCGATATGTGTCAATCGTCTAGCCTGTAAAAAGATGTGATACAGGCCCCAAAGGGGGGAATCCATGTCCAGGAAATTCCCGAGAGGGATTGTCAACCGAGGATCTTCAAGAAAACGCAAAGTTCGTTGTGCGAGGTCATCAGGAACGGAGCCATCTTCCACAAGTCGGTGGGCGAATAAAGGAACATCTGGGGATAAAATAGGACGAATATTTGTAGAAACGATCTGAGGACTAATAGAAACAGAAGAGATAACGGGAGACGTGGGGGTGGTGATAATACCGGAAGTGTTGGAAACGATAGACGACATGTTAATCTTTGGGATTTATCGATGTGAGGACGATGGGGAGAACACAGAAGGATGCAGCTTCTTATAGGTCGACAGGATGGTCTGTGCGTGACGAAGGTTGGACTCGGGTTCCCATGTATTTTCCGACGATGGATACCCTTTCCACGCTGTCAGGAACAAACGTCTAGAGGTGGGACCTTTATGAGAAAGAATTGCTTCAACTTCATACTCCTCCTCATTTCCGATGACATCAGGTGGGGGTCTAGGGAACGAAGGACCGTAAATGTCTGTAGCTTTGAACCTAGATAACAGAGAAGCATGAAACACGTCATGGATCTTCCATGAAACAGGGAGGCGTAAGCGATAGACCAATGGTGATAAGACCTGTATGATTTCAAATGGGCCATGACGTTTGGGCGCGAGTTTCCGAGAAGGGTAGGATAGGCGGAGATTGGTAGCCTCAAGCCAGACCCTATCTCCGACCTTTCATGGGGTGAACTTTCTGAACGATCATTCAGACATGATTCGACGTGCAGATTCATGAGCCGCAGCAGCTTCCTTCCTGGACAACTCTAAGGAAGCTAAACGATCTTCGAGAGCGGGGAGAAATGTCTTTCCAATGACAGGGTAAGATCGGGGTTCGTAGCCAAAGAGAAGCGAAAAAGGTGACTTCCTAGTAGAACTATGCGGTGCGGAGTTATGGTGAAACTCTGCGGACGATAAGAACTGGGACCAGTTAGCCGGATTATTGGCGCAAAATATCCAAACGTACGTCTCTAGTTCTTGGTTGGTACGTTCGGTCTGTCCATCAGTTTGAGGGTGATAGGCAGTAGAAAGGCGAACGTCATATTTTAGGAGCCGTGCGAGTTCCCGAGCGAAGGCGGATGCGAATTGTGGACCCCGATCCGAGATAACCGTATCGTGAAGACCAAATCTCCTGAAAACAAATTCGAAAAATAACTGGGCAATGCCCGCTGCGTCTATAGTCTTGGTACAAGGGGCGAGGATTACCCCCTTAGTAAGTCCATGGTCGACCACAACCATGACCGAATCGTATCCAGAGGATAAAGGAAGATCTGTGATTAGATCAACAGAGAGTTGTTTGAACGGAAAACGAGTGTCGGATTTGATAGGAACGAGTGGGGGTACCATAGGGTGGGTATTAATCTTGTTTTGTTGACAAGTAGCACAGCCCATGATAAAGTGTTTAACAAAGGTGGCGAGTCCCGGCCACTAAAAATCTCGTTCCAAGATAGTCTTGGTACGAAATACTCCCATATGCCCAGATAGCGGGGAGTCATGAATCGAATGGAGTAATGCCGCCCGTGCGGTCGGTGGAACATACATCCTCCCCTTGAAATACAAATGACCGTTGTCGTAGGTCCAATCAATTAAGGAGGCCTTGGTGAACAGTGGAGTGCCTTCATCTAAGGCGGCGAGAGCTTTAAGAACGAAGGGGTCGGACGCGGTGGAGGACTTGATATGTCGGGCGAGGGATAGATCTAGGGCTTGGATAATTGCGGGCTCTGGAATAATGGCTGAGTGAACATTATCATCAGAGATATCAACCTGATTCATCTGTGAAAGAGCGTCTGCGGGACCCATCTTAGACCCAGGGGTAACATCCCAAACAATATCGAAATCCTGCAGGAAGAGAGACCACCGTGCTTGTCGACGAGAAAGTTTTCTAGGATCTTTGAGGTAAGAAAGATTCTTGTGGTCGGTGAGCACGTGGACGGGGTTAGAAGTTCCTTGAAGATATTGTTTCCATTCTTCAAGAGCGAGGATAACGGCGAGAAGTTCGCGGTCATAAATGTCGTAGTTCCGTTCAGCCAAGCTGAATGTCTTTGAAAAGTAGGCGCAAGGGTGAAGATCTCCGTTTTCATCGACTTGCATGAGTACTGCACTGGCGGCAACAAGAGAAGCATCAGTCATCAGATGGAATGGTTTGGCGACATCAGGGATACGAAGGACGGGGGTGGACAAAAAGATCCTCTTGAGGGTATCAAAGGCGTCTTGTTGTAACTTGGTCCAAAACCAAGGTTCGTCTTTTCGAGTGAGAACGTTCAGTGGTACCACAATATTGGAATAATTGGGGATGAACTTCCTATAGAAATTTGCGAAACCGAGGAAGGACCAAATGCCTTTGACAGAGGTCGGAGGTTTCCATTCCTGAATAGCGGTGAGCTTTCCAGGGTCCATCTGAACCAAACCTTGTCCGATGATCATCCCAAGATATTCCATTGTTGCCGTGTCGAAGGAACATTTCGAGATTTTCAATGAAAGTCCGTGTTCGCGTAACCGTTGTAAGACTTGGTGAGTACAATCATGATGCAGGTCGAGGTTTCCAGTAGTGTGAATACCGAGATCATCCATGTAGATCTTTAACCACCTTTCAGCAATCAGATCTGCGAAGATATGATTCATAAAAGCCTGAAAAGTGGGGGGCGCGTTGCAAAATCCAAAGAACATTACTGTCGGTTCAAACAATCCGAACGGGGTGATGAATGCCACTTTCCATTGATCCTCCTTTCGGATACGAATGTTGTTATATCCCCAGCGAATGTCGAATTTGGTGAAGAACGTGGACTCCTTCATGTCGTCGATAAGTTCTGGGATAAGCGGAAGCGGATAACCGTTACGAATAGTATGACTGTTTAAATACCGATAGTCCTGACAGGGACGAAGGGATCCATCTTTCTTTGAAACGAAGAAAAATGGTGACGCCTGGGGAGATTTCGAGGGAATGATATGACCGGTTTTCAAATGTTCATCGATAAAGGCTTTACAAGCCTCCTTCTCGGCAGGGTTCAGTGGGTAAACTTTGGCAATCTTAGGAACGAAAGAGTCTTTAAGTTCAATGGCGTGGTCGAAAGAACGGTGAGGTGGTAGAACATCATAGGTTTTCTCGAAAAAGACATCAGCGAAATCTTGGCAGAAAGAAGGAATGGACACTTCTTTCGATTCTTCTAGTTGTGCAATTTTCGTGGATACCATGAGCTTGTTAACCTGTTCTTTGTCCTCCTTCTGAAGGCGATACTCACGAAGAGACCAGTCATCTTCAGAAGGGGCAGGTGCTTCGTCAGGTAATGTTACTGAAAATTTCTTCCAATCAATCGAAGGATTCCATTTCTTTAGCCATGGCATGCCTAAGATTATCTGGGGGCGTCCGAGTTTGATAACCATGAATTCCATAAGTTGTACCATTCCGTTGAACCGAGTATAAGTTCTAGCCTTCCATTTGATGGTTCCTTTCTGATTAGTGGTACCATCAACGTTGTAGGCGGTAATGGGGTTTGCAAGTTTCCTCAACACGAATTTGTCGAGGGCCAATAAACTAGAATCAATGAAGTTGCCAGTAGCGCCGGAGTCGATGAGAGCCGTGGTGTCGACGGTTTTGTTGATTCCTTGTAGCGTAACAGGAAGACGAATGGTTCTATCATTCTGTGCGGCTACAAGTACACTCTGAATATCCAGGGAAGCAGACGTCGAGACGACTTCCCGGTTTAAAAACCCTGTTGAGTGGAGATTTCTTCCACTACCTCTTCTTCTTCGAAACAGGTTTTGAGAACTTGTAAAATCTCTTCTTCTTTCTTTCCCGAAGTCTTTAACGAAGAAACATATTTAGTGATCGTAGACTGAGGTGGAGAAGAAGGCTTAGGAGGTGCGATAACGGTTTCCGTGTTTTGTATAACTTGGGAGCGAGGGTTCTGAGAATGAGAGGTCTTATTGATACCAGGACAATGGTGCGATGTATGACCTGTTTGACGACATCTAAAGCATCGTCCCTCTCTAACACATCTGGCTTTTTCAGCGGGTGTAAGTTTGGCAAGTTTTACCGTGTCTACGTCCATAGCATTAGGATCGCGGTAACGTCGAGGGGTTGTTAGTGATGGAGGTTGGGAACGTCCTCCACGAAGGGCAAGAATACGCATCTTCTACGCATGAAACGTCTTGGATTTCTCGATCCATTCGGAAATCTTTTCAGGGATATCCACCATGGATAGGATCATAGTAGTGATAGCCTGGTCAAGGCCCAAAGAAAACTGATCGATAAGGGTAGCTTCATCAGTGATGCCAGCTTTTGACAAGAGGTTCTGGAAGTCAGTGACATAGCGTTGGAAACCATCATCATTGCTTCCATCAGGACGACGGTGGGACTTCTGAACAAGTTTAGAAAGTTCGAGTCTTGCGGTAGCCTTCGTGTCAAAAGGATAAAACGTCGTTTCGAAGTTTTCAGCAAACTTCACGAAGGTTTTCTCGGAAGAAGAGATGGAGGTATCTGCCATCCGATCATACCACATTTCAGCGAAGGTTCCGCCCCGACCTTCACTCATCTTGTTTAAGGTCGTCATGACCTTATCTTCGTTAGTTACATAGATAGCAGCGTTGAGAGCAAAATAGGCCTTCATCGCCTTAATCCATCTCGGGGCATCTTGTGTTTTACCCGAAAAATCAGCGGGAAGGGCTGCTTTGAGTTCCGCCTTGGTGGACATAGTGGGTGCCGGGGGACTAGGATTTACTGTGGGTACTGAGGGGACGTTGGGAACTTGTGGGTGACTGGTAGTGTTACGAACACAGGGAACGAGCCATGACTAAGCTCGTCCTTCCCTCGGTCTTGCAGCATTTTCCTTGTATTTTTAGATATTTTATTCCTTGCATACGAGTGCAGTAGAACGCTCACTCGTTGTATCATTACTTAGCATTTCTTTATGGAGCCATGTGGGTATTCC
>JBBPOI010000308.1:0-16762 GCA_038091355.1 Phylloboletellus chloephorus | reverse complement strand
TCTCTGATTATAGACGTTAAAGCGAGTCAGGCACCGTCCTTTTCCGGTCTTCAGATCTTCTATTCGCCCGACGTCTTTAGGGCTGTGGGGACTTTGTCCCTAGTTTGGATATCGTTGTAATACGGACATATGAACATTATAGTAATAGGGGAGGTCGTGGCAAGAGCGTCTAACATGGTCATAGCATCATGTGGGATTAGGTTTGGCACATGACGCCATTCCTTACACCGGGTATGTTCTTGCTCCGCCAGAGGGAGCAACAGCACTAGTTTTGTTGGACCAGGATTGCGCCTGGTATTTCCCTCACATGGCGAAGGATTCTTCGGCACTGCCAAAGCGAACAACGACGTTCATATATTCTTGAACGTCCGTACGTCTCTGAGCCTGCAGATAAATGTTTTTCATAATAGAAGGCCTTACGGCCTTCTCCAAAAGTCTTACGCCTAGAGCGTTGTCCGCTCCAGACTCTTCCCAAAGGTTCAACCAGCGAACCGAAAATAGCTGAGTCCGTTCCTGTGGACCTTGAATGCAACGCTCCAGTTGAGCGTAGGCGTAGTCATCAGCGTTGTTGGTTTTAAACCTTTGAACCAACGCTGTCTCCAGGGCTGTAATGTTCGGCCACTTGAACGTCTTTCCCTGAGCTACGGCCTCCTCATCAGCTAGAAGTGCCGCTTCAAAGCCCAGGAATTTATTTAAATTAATGCGGCCATAGGCTGCTGCTCCATACTTGTCGGAGCCGTCTTCAGACCCTAGCCACGTCAATGCAGCTATTGTCCTGTTTCAGTCTGTCAACGTGTCGTCGACGACCGAGTTTATATAAAGGCGGAATTTCATCCACCATACGTCGAACCCTTTCAGGTTTCCGTCGTAAAGCCCCGGATCAGGGGCCACCTTAAGAACCTCAGCCGCTGTAGGCTTTCGGTTCTTTTCTGCCATAAGCACATTCATTTGCGCTTGCATAGCCATGAGCTGCTGGAGCAGATCGTGGGTTGTAAGCCCTTGACTAGGGCTGGAAGGTTCACCGCCGTACATTGCGTCGATTCGTCAACACGTAAGGGGTGTGACGAGGGGGGCGGAGCTTCGATCTAGGTCGAAGCAAGGAAAGTATATGCTGGAACTCTTGTCGTTCCCAGCGAGGCACAGGAGAAGGTATATAAATTTGACCTGCTGGAGTCAGACTTCTAACTGGCGGGGGAGTAAACTCGAGAACGGGGTGACGCTCTCCGAGATGCCTTGGTTCCTCTATGAAAGGAACGATGGGGTGGTCGTTAGGGTCGACCGAACCTTCTTGAGCCCAAAGAAGAGGGTAGACAAGAGCGGGAAACTCTTCCTTCTTCACGAGCGAAATCTTGGAAATCTTGTAGTCCCTAATACTCGGAGACCAACGAGGAGGAGAGAGGAACACTTTGCCTGCTAGACTGATGGTCCTCCCAAAGGACTTCCACCAGGTTTCAAGCTGAATGCAGGAAAAGGATACGCAACGACGAACTTCCCAAGTCCCCCTTACGGGCTTCTCAGGCTCAATCCGAATGTGGGAAAGGGAGTGCGTGCAGAACGAGCTATGCGTCAAAATGTCCTGATTCTTGAAGGGCGTGAGGTTGCCAAGAGAGGGGGGGGAAACGGGTTTTATCCCGACGGCTCTGAAGGCGGCGAGCGTGAAGAAGAGTACTACGAATGGGGAAACCCCACTGCCCTAAATGTACAGGCGAAAAGAAGAAAAAGACCGTAAAGCGACGGTGCGCAAGCAGTGATATGGTGTAACTCAACACCCCTTCGTTCCCGAACGAGGACACCCACTAGTGCACTTTGTGGGTAGAAGCAACTTTATCCTTATTTTTCGAGCGCCGGACGAGCGCCAATTCTACCTGTTAAGCGGGTGGTATGCCCGTCTGCTTCAGGCGCAGATATCCCTTGTCCCTTTAGGTCTGGGGCCCAACCAATCGTTTAAAGTCTGATCAAGACTATTGGAGCAACAAGAAGAGGTAAAGTGCGCTTTGTAAAAACGTGGAGGGGTTGTGAAAGTCAAGTTCTAATGTGGCAACACTAGAGTCTAAGAAAGACCCTGCGCGCTCACACCATACCTCGACGAGTAGAAACTAGATCGAACCAAGAATGTAGGCCAAAACCCACAAGAACTTGACTAGAGTTCTTGGGGCGCTATCATTCGTCCTTATATACTCTAAATACATGGTCCGTGCGCCCATGCGCAGCGTGTGTATGATAAGAGCGAATATTGCTACTCGCTTACTATGAATGCTATCTATTACTAATAAGGTTTTGTATGATTACGTGAGATGGTATGAAACGAATAAACGAATAGATAATTACCACAGTCACATGCATGTTCCCATGATCACATGACTGAGAAATGAATATTTACTGAAGGAGCGCTTTAGCAGCTCAACTTTATAAATATAATGAAAATAAATATTGACCACCAAGACAGGGGCTAAAAGCGAGTGCACAGCAGCTCAAGCTTTGTGTTTCTAACATCAACAACATCTCTGAAGAGGCATGTGGTTATCAGACTCCAGTCAGGTCATTTGCCACACTTTAAAGCCAAATCAGAGTTCCATCAGAGCCCCATCAGAGCCTACCCTGAATACCACTAGTGTATTGTGTATGACTAGATTAGTCAGTTGCTACAGCAAAGACTATTTGTACCCAAAAAAAGGGGGGGATAGGCCTATATGCATGCACACTAACTAACAGGCAGTCTCAGTAAACAAGAAAGTCAAAATTGAAGATAGGGACTACCAAGAAGAGCAAATCACATCATTCAAGACACTCTAGCGCAGCCTGCCTTCTTCATCAGGGGCATGGCGAGGATCACCCTTATCCATCGCCAACCGGGCCATCACCTTTTCCACCTCCTTCTTCCAGTCGGTCCGAATACATATATATACCGCTACAACTGAGGCAAACATGGCGCCGACGTTGATGCCCCACCACAGACCAGCAAGTTGCAGATCTTGGTTGAACGCGAGGAAGAACCCGATCGGGAGACCAATCACGTAGTATCCGCTGTGATGTTAATACCCAGGGCGAGTCAACGGTCTCAAAACTGACGCGGTCAATCACCCATGGAACCTTACCTGACATTAAGGGCAGCGCCAAGTATCTACGAAAAGATCGACGTAAGTTAGTACGCTGCTAACGATAGTCCAATTGTCGCACCTGCTTTCCCCCTGCTCTCAATATCCCACCAGTCACACCGTTCATGCAATCAAAGAACTCCACTAAGGCGACTAGGGGAAGCACAGACGACACGAGTGCCACAACCTCTGAAGAAAAAGCATGTTAATGAAGTTTTGACAAACATGATAACAAGTACCGGGGTCGTCGTTGAAAAGATAGCCCCATGAGCAGCGGAATGTGAAGATAACGGCACTGTTCGTTGGAACAAGGTCAGAAACAATGCCGGGACCCAACGATAACGCATTGATATCCATTACCTAAACATTGCAGCAAGAGCAATCGCGAGCACAATCGACGCACTGGAGGCCATCCCTGCTCGTTTATGATTCATCTCACCCAATAAATTTCCAATGCTGTGAGAAGGTCAGACTAGGCCAATACGCATAGTGACACATAAAACGGACCGCACAGAGGTTGCGATGCCCAAGGAGTACGGTGCTTGGAAAGTTGTGGAAATAGTGGATATCAGAATCGACTGTGTTGCCAAAGGCACTGGACCAAGGCTAATAGGATTGAGTTTGTGCTGTGACTTTGGCGCCATAGACTTACAAGCTGGCAGCCACTGAAACGAAATGTAAACGGCGGAGACTTGATGCACAAAAGGACTACACGCACGTCCAACAAGCTCCCATGACCACCACCCTGAGACAACTTGCCCTGAATATCTCGTAAGCAGAGGGAAAGGTAGCTATGTCACTTTACATACCAATGCTTCCCAAGCTCAATAATCCCAAAAAGCCTAGAGACGTGAAGGCTTTGGAAGATAGCGGATGCCAGGCCTTCCTGTCCACAAAGTACACACCGTACACTACGATTGAGATGGCTATGAGGTTGTAAGATATCGACGAAGCAATCGGTGCTCCAATGAACCCAAGTCGTACGGGTGCAGGTCCCCAAACTGGAAAAGGTTAGACCATGCTCTCAGTACTCACAAGCAATTCTCTTACCAAGGAGATAATTCAGAAAAATATTGATAGGTGCAATACCAACTATAATGCGAGTAGGTACCGTGAATAGTCCTATCGCGAGTCAGTTCAGCTCGCAGGAATATTACGTTCACAATCCTGCGTCTACCTTGTGCCTGGAAGTATCGTCTTTTGGAGATGGCCAGTGAGTCACGCCCGAAAGATTGCAAAAGTGGCCCACCTAGCTAAGCATTCCACAGCATATGCTGGTAATCCCAGTGACGCCCACCTCAAGTAGAGAGAGGCAAGTCTTGCCACTTCGGGATCCTGCCTGAGAAACAGCAGCAACGGCTCCGCATTGAACCACACGACGAAGATAGGCTAGAGAGCGGAAGTCAGGCTCAAGGCGGGACAAAGTACCAACGTAGGGCCTACAATTAAGCTTGCACAAGTGAGAACCGCTATGCGAATGACAAGATGTGACTTTTGCTCAAAATACCAATGATGGAAATGACGTACACATTCGCTGAGTCCACAACCCGACCAACTGTGGCGTATCGGACGTCCACGCGCTGGGGAGGGCAGTATCCAACGTACTGGCGAGACCCTGAATGATGCTAAAACCAGTCACGTTGACGGTCATGAAACCAATGGTAGCTGCAGCTAGCGCGATAGTCGAGAGATGCCCGATGGAGATAACAGATACAAGGATCATGCTATGCTCAAGAATATTTGTGCTGAAGATGTTGATTTTGAGCACTTTGGCCGCGAAGTAGAGATGAATTCAGACAAACCCGAACACAGGTAAGGAATACTGTGCAAGCGTGATACACTCCTCCCAGAACATCTTCATTGGACCCGTGCACGATCCTGAGGAAGCCAGGCAATCATCTTCTGTAACACGGGCACTAGATCGTGAAATCAAGGGTGTGTGTTCTGTGATAGGCACACATATAACAGGTCCAGCTACAGAGCGCTCTTCGTCAGATGCCATTTCAGTGGTGATCTGAGTGAATCGCGATGTAGTCCAACAGGCGTATTCTTGGCAATGTATTACCTCTTCGTGCACGTCCTGATGACTCTGGTGTGCAGAGCGTTGGATATCGAGGGAATAATTGCTCCAACTGGCCGTGTACACTGAGACAGAGTGTCACGGTGAGCATGAATTCATGTGGGAACTTGCAAGTGAGCTGTAACCGCACGCACCAGAATTTCAGTGACCCGGAATGTCAGACTCTCAAGGCAGTTTTTGGGAAGATACACCATCACGTGATGGACGCGTTTCACGGAGTGGACGCGTATGGCAGACTTGCTAGAAAACATACTCGAACAGTTGTATTCTTGCGGAATGAGGACGGTAGTGACGGACGACGACGGCTCTGAGTGGTCCATAGAGATTATCGACGGCGACTGTGCACCTCGCAAAACCACAAAGCCGGTAGAACAAACACCTCCGACAACTTGCAGCACGGTCTCACAGCCGACCTCCAAAGAGTACGTTTTTTTTTCATGATGTGCATGTTCCGCCAGCACCTTATCAACAAAATATCGTACCCGCACAGAATTCACCCCTTCTTCGTGAAGAGCTTCTCAACAAAGGCCGCAGTATCCAGGACCAAGTGGGCCGGTCTTGGGACGACAAAGAACGTTCTCGATGGACTGCGAACACCTTCAGAAGGTCCATGTACACTTCCACGGGAAATGACGAAAGGGAGTCGTCCAACTTCCGTTACGAACATTGCGACAAAAGCACATCAGTTCAAACCCCTCACAACCCATGTTCAGTTGAGCGCACCATACTCGAAAAGAGCAAACAAGTTGAACTCTTTTCTCCCAGCGAGCCATCGCCCAAGTCCCCGCCTGACATTCGTCATCATGAACATGCTCAGCTTCAAAAGAAACGACATTTTGCCAAGTCTCATGACCCATCATCGAATTCAGTACAGACCACCTCGGTTAGCAAGGGCAACGAAAGAGGATCATCTCTTCCTGTCTATTCCTTCATGGACTACCAAAGCACCACCGCGGTAGTGTATACCAAGTCCGAAAGCGAGGCGAATACTCTCGTACAAACCTTGAATGGGTGAGACACCATCACGACTATCCATCTCGCGTTAGGCTCAGTTTATTAGCCCTCTGGGTTTCGACCTCGAATGGCGAGTCATGTGGCATCCCAGTGCACAAGAGAGACGGGTAGCGCTAGTGCAACTATGCGACCGTCACACGATCTTGCTCATCCAAGTCAGCCGTATGAAAAGTATGAATGCGGACTGCTGCGTCGCTCGGCGCTTGCTATGCTGATTTTCTGCTACAGGATTCCCCAGGAACGTTTTGGTCAGTGACCTTGCTTTTCCTTCGTTGTTTCATCCTTGACACGCGCGCAGGAGATTATAGAGTCTGCAGGCATCGTGAAAACAGGTGCCAACATCCTCAGTGAGGTCACGGACAGACAACGAAACCCCCTCCTCATAGTCTGTCCTCCCCTCAGATGACGGCGAAAAACTCTACCGAGATTTTGGGGTTCGCGCAAAGGGACTAGTAGAGCTGGCCGCCTTCGCAACAAAGGCTGACGACAAGTTCAGCTCTGTCTACAACCGCAAGATCGTCAGCCTCGCCAAAATGGTAGCCATGTACCTCGGGAAGACGCTTCTCAAGGGCAAAGTACGCACCTCTAACTGGGAGGCCGATCTCACTCCCGAGATGGTTGAATGTGAGCTGTTCCTGTATCCATTTAGGTGCAATCATAACTTGATTTTTCCGTTGCTCGGCGCCAGACGCTGCCAACGATTGTCACTGTGCACTCATGGTGCATAACAGACTGCAGGACATCGCATCCAAAGACGGCAAAGCCCTAGACTTGTCTACATATTCCAGCCAAGTAGACCCTCGCTTGAAGAAGGTTAAAAATGCGCCTCCAATTCTCTCCCAACGGCTTGATGTGCCGACGAAGCCGCCCGTGCCCGATTACTGCATACCTGAGCCCCCTCGACCACAGTACCTCCGGGCGTACAAGCTGTGGCACGCCGACAAGATGTCGCTCGACGAGATGTGTGCGCAGCTCAGGACGGGTGGGAGAGTCGAGCCGCTGAAAGAAAGCACGGTCATGTGAGTCAAATCGTTGCCTCGTCGGACGTGTTCGTGACTGTGGCGGACATGTCCAGCTCATACGTCGTTGGGGCCTTGCAGGCAGACGCGCGGTTGCCGTTCGACATGGACAGACTGAAGCAGCTCGTCGTCATGGAAGCGAGCAGTTGGCAACGGCACCGACAATGGATTGTGTCGAGAGAGTGAGCGCGTCCTATGAGTGGGCTGAATGTGTATCTTTATTCCACACTTGCTATCAACCAAAACAGTTCGGGCGTAGTACTTGTGCGAATTATGGGCAAGTGCTGCTTGTAAACATCCTCCGACATGTCTTGCTCGGACATCTTTAGAAACATCTTCTCGATCTCGGACGGTCTCGTCCATCTGGTCAGACCGTACGCGTGTTGCCAACTACCTTCGTTTCGAGGGCCCACTTGCGTGCGTGCAGGCAGATCTCGACATCATTCTCAATGAGGCTGCGTCCGAGATCCATGCGTACTGCACAGACGTCGAGAACGATTTCGAAGACCTCAGGAAAGAAACCGAGAAGATCGGGTATCCAGTCTTGGGTCTGGTGAAGCGGATCGTCCGTCATGTCAACAGCAAAAGCCAAGGTCTCGGAGAATGGGCTCATTGCGGCGCAACAACCCTGGTGATCCTTCAAACAACCAGGCGGATAAGAGATTTACCGCGATTGCACGAACAGGACGTCACCGATCCTGCCACCGTCCTCCAGATGGGCTCGACGTTGGAGATCATCTCCGCGTCGCTGAACGAAATCATAGAGGGGCTTCGTACCCTCTCAAAGATCCACGTCACTACGCCAATGGCTGCTCGCAACAACCTTTAACAGGCTGTCTCTATGACATTGGGCTTCAAACTTGCACGCCTTTTCACCACCTTCTAAAGACACCACCAGCGCCAAGCCACGTGTCCTCGTTGTTGAATTTGGTGGGGCAGCTGGCACTGTAGTCTCGCTGCCCGCCGAGAAGGCGCTGCAATGCCAGGAAGCGCTAGCGAAGCACCTCTGGCTGTCCGTCCCGGAGATCGCCTGGCACACAGAACGGTATCGCATTGCTGAACTCGGCGGACTGTTCGCAACGGACGTCAAGCTTCTCATGCAAACAGAGGTGGGAGAACTCTCGGAGCCATTCTATGACCAACGTGGATCATCATCAACGATGCCACAAAAGTGCAATCCCATCTCATGCGCCTACATCACAGCCAGGGCTGCAAGCGTGCGGTTACATTGCGGTGCGCTGTATGATGCAATGGTTGCCGACCAAGAGGGCTCGACGGGGCCGTGGGAGATTGAGTGGATCGCGGGAGATATCGATGCGACTCTGAAACACACACGATGGACGTCATGACTGGATTGCAAGTGCACCCAGAAGCGATGGAGAGGAACTTGAGAATCACCAAGGGCGGGATTGTGTCCGAAGCGGTGATGGGGAGGAAGATGGGGCGGCAAGTTAAGCGTGACCCTGTGTCGCAGGAGCGCAGACAAGGATGTGCCGCTGCTTGCGCTACTGTGCGCCGACAAGAAGGTGGCATCGGTCGGGTCGGGTCGGTGTCACGTGCACAGAATATTGGACTCGTCGATGTCGCTTGTGGCCGGCTTCTCGGCAGGCAGAGTCTCACGCGCCCGTCGATGTTCTTCGATCATCGTCCTCCGTGCAGCCCGGCGTGCGCACGTCCACCGCTTATGGCCCTCTCTTTATCTCCCCACCCGCCTCTTCGCCTCCCTCTCCCTGCCACTCATGGTCCCCGTCATCGCAGCCCATTTCCTAGGTGAGCCGATACCTGCAGGATATGCCTGGCCCTCACCTGCTGCAGGTGTCGTTCTCTGTAGTTTGTCCGTTCCATTTCGCCTCGTGCTCAGCGCGCGTCTCACGCCTCCAGGTTGTATGGCCTCACGTTAGCGCAGACTTGGTACTACTTTCACTCGTTCCCCAAGGACAACTACCACACAAAGCTGCTCGTCAGTCTTCCCGCCTCGTCTCCGTCTCCAGCTCATCACACCCCGCTAGGTTGCATTCCTGAGGTAGAGCATCTGCTTCCCAAGGTCTCGAGACCCTTATCCCACCCCTAGCGTTCTTGGCACGGCTCAGCTCGTCCTCGTCTCTGCATCAATATACCAGTACACCATAGTTTGGGCTGGCGATCCTGTCATGTCGTCTTATGTCACAGCGTAAGTCTTCTTAATGTGCATGTACCCCACAGATTGACCCCCTTGCTCGACACAGCTCGTTCGAGGTACGTGTATGCGCATGCCCTAGAGCTCCCCGTTGCCTAATGGATAGGGATCGTGTTCCAGGCGTCGATGGGTGTTACTGTAAAAACTTCATCTCAGATTCCCTCCCATTTCCATCTGACATTGTTGCTGGCCAGTCTGTCATCGCGTTTGGTGTGCAATTGTCAGTTAAGCCCGCCGCGTTCTTTTAGGATGACCTTCATTTCACGATCTGCTGCATTAGGACGTATGCACGTCGTATTTGGAGACGTGGGTGCCGCGCCGAATGATTGAGCTCAAAGATTAGATCTGACTAGTAGCTCTAGTGAGTTTTTGCAATGGGTTCTTGACTTTTCCGATCGTAAGTTGCGACTCGGTTTGATGCTCAGACAATCTAATGGTCTTCACGCCCTCCAGGTCGTACTGGCGTTCATTGCACTAGGTCAGTCGTATTCAGCTTCCTTTCGCGTATTCAAACGAACTTCGTCTAGGTTGCGGTGGAGGTATGTCTCTTGTGAACCTGAGAGCGTACCGATGTTTACTGTAGCCATGGAGCTATGTTGGCAGAGACGTGGGTTTGGCGCCTTGTATCTCCTTGCGTGTTTCGTTGACGAAGATTTTGCTTGTAGTGTCCGAGCGCCCGTATGGCAGAGCACGCGTGGAAGCAACGTTAGTCCGTTCTCAATTTTTTTTTTCGCGCTGACGCATCTCCGTGCCCGTGGAATTCCCACCATGCTCGTTCTGCGCATGTATGACCTACTTGCATCTGATCACTTAGCTCTCAGCATTAATCTTTTATCTCGCTTCGATGGCTTGTGATATTCTCATTGCCAGCTCGCAAGCCTACTTGTTTCACAAGTCAAGGACTGGGATCGGGCGGTGAGTTTTTCGTTCGGAGGAGATGAGCGTAATGTCAATATCATGCATCAGGCTAGGCGGTCTCATCACGAGGCTGACCATTCTCGTCGTGAATGTCGGTCTACTGACAAGGTAACGTTTCTCCTCGCTGCGTTGGGACACGCTGACCAAAGGTCTCACCCATCAGCATCGATGTAACTGTATTTCTTGTGCTGGTATGGTTCCCTGTGATGTGCACTGATACGCTGATGGATATCCACCACCAGTTTCTTGTCTGTCCATCCAATGGCGCTTTCCTCGTCCCCTACATTCTCATGAGCCATTGTAACGTCCCAACCTTCTCTCCTTTGAAGCGGCCACAGCTGATACCTCACTTCCTCACCTAGGTTACCTCAACTCCTTCCTGAGCGTGTGAGCCTACCGTCTGCGTTGCCCGACGGACCACTAATCTTAACGCCGATGCATGAAACCTCAGTCTCAACTCTCGTCTCCTCCTACGCGAGCTGGTAGACAACGACGAGGTGCGTCCCACCCCGGGCATCGCCTCACTCGGATCCGAACCCCTTCCCCATAGTACGCCTGCCCGAACATCGTCGCGAGTTCCGTGGATGTATTTGGGCTCGCTGCCCCGTCCTCCGGATCACAGTCGCAGTCGCTCGCGCCGAGTCCTTCTGGGGCCGAATCATGCGCGATCGTGGCCGTCTCGCGGGCGTGAGCGTTGCTCGCACCCCTACCGCCGTCTCTTTATTTTTATTTATTTTTGGATGCGTGTGTGCGGGACGCGGGCGCGGAGATGACAGGTCTGGGCGACCCCTGACGGTTGGTCGTGATCTGCTCGCCCTGCGTTCCACGTGGCCGCTTGCCGCGTGACGACGACGTCCGGTGGGGCGGCATGCAACATCTGTCGCGGACACCAATCTCCAGAAGGGCTAGGTGCGGGTGGGGCGTGTCAGTCTGATGCGTCTGACTAAGAGGGGAGTTCGTCCAGTGATGCAGTGGATGGGTCGCTGGCCTCCGGGGTGGCGTGTACATCCGAACGTCGCATCACGCTTGAGAGTAGTAGGTATAGGTCGGGCCACCGTGGCGAGATGCGTATCATGACGGCGAGTTCAGGCTGCCAGCCAGGAGGTAGGGATGGGGTCCAACGCCTTTCGTATTCCAATACACTATAGCACACCCATCCCCAGCCATCTCTACACGACAAGATACCCCTCCGCCACCAAGCCCTGCAAAAACGTGCCCACCACCGGCTGCTCACACGCGTCCACGAACCTCGCCAGCGCCTCCTTGCGCAAGCCCCCGAGCGCGCGCCCGAGGAACGCGCGTGCGTCTTTCACGTACCTGACCGGGTCCGGCGGCGCGCTCTCCGACGCGGCGAGCCGCGAGTACGCCGCCTGGTACCCTGCCGTCTGTTCCTCGTAGTCGATCTCGGTGAGCCCCTTCGAGACGCCAGCATCGTCGTCGTCTTCGGATGTGGACTTGAGATATTGGGGCTCGCTGAAGAGCTTGACGAGGGCCGTGAACACCGCTGGCCTGTGGGATGGGTGGTGTCAAGTGTTGAGCATCATGGTCACAAGGGAGAAACCGAGAGGGTGTGCTCACCAGATTCGGGACGCAGGCTCCGACAGCATGAACGAGCTCTCCGTGAGCATCCTCGTGAGCCCCACCGTTGCTACCTTGCGATCCTTGTGTGGCATTTTTGGCACTTGCGGAACCACGAATCCAGTCAGTATCTGTGACCAGAGCCTTCAGTGCACGGTCAGCGCACGCGACGCAACGTCGACAGGCGACTGGGCTCACTGAGGCTGAATCTCCTCGACCGTCGAGATCACATAGTCAGGCCCAAGCCCCGGCACGTCGATCGCCATCACAAATAGCAAAAAGTGCGTGAAATGATAGACGTATTTGTCCGTCTTGCTCGTCTGCAACCGCGTCAACAATGTCATCACGAGCGGCCGCATGTACTGTTTCAGCTGTGCCCTGACCGCAAAGGGCGTCAGCACGCCGACAGCGCAATAACTCGCGTGAACTCACGGAGCCACGTTCTGCACGACGCCCTGCAACAGCTCGAATCCCCACACGTCGTTGACCTTGGACGGCACCAGCCGCTGCTGCACGATCGCGAGTACGGCCGTAATCTGCCCCGTCGTGCCCATCTCGGCGGCATCTCGCGCGAGGAACGCACGCAGGAGCCTCACCAGGCCTGGGATGCTCCCCTTTTGTTGCCAGCACACCGGCGTGAGTAGGAAAGGGAGAAGGGAGCGGTATTCGGTTGGAACGCCGGTCGCGTGGAGGGAGAGCATTTGAGCGAGAATTTGGAAGACGTAGGGGATGTATTCTGTCGGCAGCCCGAACGTGAATATGAATGGGTAAATGACGATGAGAAGTTCGCCTACGATCGATGTCTTGCTGAAGTATAAACGTAAACGGCCCAAACAACGCTTGTTCAAACGTCGACAGCGTCGCAGGCGTGCCGTGAACGACGAATCTGTCTGACGCCCGTCAGTCGCACTTCGTAATCTGACCCGAGATGTGCACCTCATCAACGCAGAGATGCCCTCAAAGATGTACTGGTCAAAGTTGGGGTTGCTCGGGTTCTTGGATATCGCACCAAGGATGCTGACGAGCCGCTGGAGAACTTGCTGGTAGACCGGCGTCAGCGTCTGACGCGCCGTCACGATCACGCGCATCGCGCCTGTCAATGCGTCGTCGTGAGCGACCGTGTGGAAAGACGGCGATAGCGGGCTGACACTTCATGAGATGGTCGTTCTCGGCCACTTTTTCGGACGTACCCGCCCCCTCGATCTTGGTGAGCACGGTATTCAACAGGTCGGCCGCGAAGTCGTGCACGTCGGCTTGAGAGAACCTAAGGGAGGGGTGAGAATACATCCACTCTCAGTGACATGGATAGCACCTACAGCAACTGCGTCCCCTTTTTGATGAACAAGATGCGGTCGATCGTGATGGCAGCATAGGTGTATGCGACGTAGTTGTCGGACGTGAGGTGCTTGATCAGGAGGGGTAACACGGCGAGCAATTGCTCTTTTGTTAGCTGCGCCAGACATGGTCTTCAATCATCAGTGCTCGACACAACGCACGGTCCGCCTACCTGATTACGGAACGTCAAGAGGAACCGGATCGCGTCGACTTGCAAGATTGGATGCACTGTCCCTTGCGCCGCTTGCAAGTCCTGGAACACATGCTCCGAGAAGAACTTGACCACGTCCACTTGCGCATTTATGGACGTCACGCCGTGCTGTCCGCCACACAGATCAGCCATACACTCAGCCCCACGCACGGGGGACACGCACTTGCGTGGTCGAGGCCTCCGTCGCCACCGCACCCAGCAGATACACCGCCGAGTCTTTTGCGCGCCAGTTATCCGCTGGGCTACTCCCGTACTCGGCGAGGCCGGTCTGGATCCAGGCGCCGACAATCTCCGTGGCCTCGGTGCGGCAGCCGCTGCCGACGAGTGCCTGGAGGACATCCGCGGCTGCCTGCCGGCGCGTGTTCGCCTCAGCCGCGCCGGCACCGCCTACGCCGGACGGGAGTGAGAGGTCGAGGCGGATGAACTCGAGCGGGTCGTCCTCGAACTGCTCGAGCTCGTGCTCGCGGAGAGCGACGTTAGGTACGACGACGCCCTGGACGAGCGAGGAGATGACGTCACGCGATGAGAAGAGTTGTTTGTAGTAGCCAGAACGGATCGCGGTGGAGATGAACCGCAGGGACTGGGACACGAGCTGCCAGGCGACGATGAGAGGGTTAGACGCCGCGAGGGACACGTGCACTCACGTTGTCGTCAGAGACGTTGGGGAGTTTGTTCGATCCGACGAGCTGCCAGACGCTCTGCACAAAGTTCTCGATGGCAGGCGACTTGGCGAGCTGATCGGGGTAGAGTTTGATGTACAGCTGATCGTCGCCCGTTGCTCAACACTGGAGATCGCCACGCAGCGAAACGCCACGCACCTCTGTAATCTCGAAAATCACGGTCTTGAGACGCGCTGGAAGAGAGGGCGTCGAGTCATCAGGCTGAGAAGCAGGTTAGCCGACCGGAGTCTGAGCTTGGAGCAGGACGCACATCTTTGCGCAGCTCGGGTGGATCCCACGTCAAGAAGCGCTGAAACCACCCCGTGTAGGGCGCAAAGAACTCGTCGTGGGCATCCTCGATCGCAGGCGGCAGATCATGACACGTAAAGTCATAAAAGATCTGGGCCAACAAGATCTGGGCCTGGGCGACGACGTCGACGTTGGGCGGGAGGGGCGTCGACAAGAGGAGATTGGCCGAGTGGCGGAAAAGGCTGAGGAACGGGGACATGAAGCGGGCGAGGACGATGTTGATGTCTGTGTAGAGCTCGTCGGAGCGCACTTGGGAGCGCCACTGGCGGAAGATGGAGTGTGCGGTCTCGAGGACGCCGAGGTTGACGTTGTACTCTGTGGGCGAGAGGGAGATGACGAGTTGCTGGGGGTGGGAGGTCAGATTGTTGATCGGGAGGGGCAAGGAGGGGACGGACGTCGATGAGATCGTCCCACCTGGCGGGGAAGTCGAGCTCTGCGATGAGGGCGACGGACTCTGCGATCTGGGCGCGGATGCTCTTGTCTGCGGGATCTGAGAGCGAGATCATGGCAGGGACGAGCTGGGAGCGCAGGGCGGCCTTGTCTTGCTCGGGGAGAGGAGCGACATCCTGGAAATGCGGGGGTGAGCGGGGAGGGTGCGGGGCTCAGACACGTACTTCCTCCCAGCGCAGTTTTGCGACGTTCTTAAGATAGATGCCGCCTGCGAGACGGACGGAGCGGTCGCGCGTGCGGTCGAGGACGAGGGCGAGGAGGTGGGGGAGGAAGCCGGGCTGGGCGGTGAGCTGGTTGAGCTGCTGCTCAGTGTGTTTTCTGGACGCAGGCTGCAGCGATGCGCTGAGGAGGGATGCGATGTCGGACATGGTCGTGCTAGTCCAAGTCCAACTCTCCTTTGTTTGTTGCTGTCCTCGACTAGATACATGTGTCCCCGCCCCGATACATGTGTCCCCGCCCCGACACATTTGTCCCCGCCACTCACCACCCCATCTCCCGCAACACGCTCTCCGAGTCGCGCAACTTGAACCTCGCCGCCGCATCGTCCCCGCTCCTCTTCCGTCCGTCTTCTCTCGTGTTCACGCCCAGATACTGGGTGAGCGACCGAGAACGGCGATGCGCGGTCCCCACACTGTCAGCCGTAGCAGTGCTCTCTGGCCGTCCCGCAAGCTCCTGTTCGCGCCTGCGCCGCCCCTGTCGCTCGCGCTCGCGCGATCTGTAATGCTCGTGCTCGCTCGCATCTGAGAGACGCAGTGAGCGGCCTAGCGGCGTCCCCACGGGTGCGTGCGACCTGCCGTCGCCGGTCGCGTAGAGGGAGGCGAAGGACGCGGAGGGTGTGACTGGGCGGACAGGATCAGCGAACGGGGAGCTGGAGGTGGCTGGCTGTTCTCCGGAGGCGGGACGGTGGTGGGGGACGGTGGAGAGCGTGTCCGAGGTCGTCACGGTGGAGATGGTGTCTCTGACTCTGCCCCACTGTGCACGCGAGAGGACATACAGACCGCGCTGTGCGAGTTGCCGGGGGGGACCGGCGTCGTCGGTGGAATGGGGGTAGAAACTGGATCTGGAGCGCGTGCCGGCTGGACGGACGGAGGAGGTTGGCGTGGTGTAGAGGGAGGTGGTGGTAGCGCTGGAAGGGCGGTATGCATGGGCGTACGAGCGCGCGGTGTGGATGAGGTGGGCAGTCGTGGGCCGTGCTGGGGAGTCGAAACGGGTGTCTCTGAAGGACGAGGAGAGAAGGCGCGAGAGGCGGGCGGCGTTTGGAGACGGCGACGCGAGGGGCTCTGTGGACGGGGCGGGGGAGAGGGAGGAGGAGGAGGAGGAGAGCGACGGGGACGGCGAGAAGGGGGAGATGTACGCCGGCGAGGGGACGCGGACGGTGGCACGGTCGGGGATCTCGGACCGAGAGCCAAACTCGGAGTCGCTGGGTGTGCAGACCGGGGTCGTGACGGGGACGAGCTTGCGCCGCGGGAAGGCATAGCTGCGCAGCTCGAGGTCGTGTGCGAGCGCAGATCCCGGGGATTTGGAGCCGAAGGGGGGGAGCGGGAGGGGGAGCGGGGGAGAGACCCAGGATTCGTCGGAGAGCCGCCGCTTGGACGAGGCTGACCCGAATCGGAGCGCGGCGAATCTCGGCTTCGGCGGGTCCTGGAACGGATCCGCGGCGAGGCGACGGCGGCGACGGCGGATGACGTAGCGCGCCGTGGCAGAGAAGGCGGCAAGGGCGATCACGAGACCGAACACGGTGCCGAAAATGGCCGCGGTGTGGGACTCGGCAGACACGGGCATCGTCGCGTGCGGGTGCTGGGACGACGACGGACGCGGCAGTGCGAGCGACGGCGTCTGCTCGTATGTCGCCAGGATGCTCGCCGGTGGGGGGTCCACACGGACAGGCGACGGCGGATGCACGACTCGGACGGGCCCG
>JBBPOI010000307.1:0-16834 GCA_038091355.1 Phylloboletellus chloephorus | reverse complement strand
CGTTGGCGAGAAGGCGGGGATCGACGACGGTGAGGGTGTCCAGAATGAAAGCGGGCGAGGCGAAGTCTGCGACCTGCGTGTCATGGCTATGATCGTCCTTTTTGGACTTCTTGCCACCACGCTTGCCACGCTTCTTCTTCTCCTCCGGCGCTGCGCTGCCTTGGGGTTGCTGTTGCTGCTGTTGCTGCTGTTGCGGCTGCTGCCTCCCCTGTGGCTGCTGCTGCTGCTGGAAGGAGGGCTCTCCCTGCTTGCGCTTGACGGCGCTAAGCTTTTGGGCCTGCTGGGGGGCCTTTCCCCTGCCCATGGAGGAACGCTGCTCCCAGGACAGGGTAGCAGCACGTTGGATCTCCTGGACAGAAGGATCCTTAGCCTTTCCAGCGGCGTCCTTGGACTGCGTAATGATCTGTGCAACGACATCCATGGAGGCGGGGAGCTTGGACAGAAGAATCATCACCTGAATTTTCGCCGGGATTTCGTAGCCGGCGTCCTTAAGTCGCGCGAAATGTGTATCAATCTTCGTAAAGGAGGGCGAAGGATGAGATGATGTGGGAATCTGAGTTTCGAGGAGGGCCTTGAACTTAGCATATGTGGCAGCGATGCCAGGTTCCACGAAATCGGCCTTGAGGACCGTGATCAGATCAAAGGCCAAATCCTTACTACTGTACTTTTGCATGAGCACAGGCGTCATACAAAGATTGATGGCGCCGACGGCAGCCTCATTTGCATCCGTCCAACGGATGAAGAAATTGACATCGTCCATGTCGGCGTCGGGCTTGGGAACGGATGGCCACGGGAAATGCTGGATCCACATATAACCAGCGGTCTTGAGGTAGGCCCCAATCATGGGCCACCAGGAGGTCCAGTTCGTTCCGTTGAAAATGGGAACGCGGGCGAGCATCGACTGGTTCGACATCTTGATAAGAGGAGATCTGGTTAACGCAGCAACGTCAGTGTGCATTCATCCAGAATCAAGGTGCAGCCTCAGAGGGCGCTGGCAATAAGCCATGGGTCAGCACAAAAGAGCACTAGTTTGCACAACCGCGCATAGTGCAGCGAATTGGCATAGGACTATGTCCATTGTAGAAGCATTCATCCGCGCGTGATGCAGCGAGATGAAACGCAGGGACAATCTAACGCTAATTTGTGCAACCGCGCAAAGATGCAGCGGGTTGCAAACCGGGTGCTACCACAGCCATGCCCTTGCAGCCACTAAGGGCGCATGGGGCAGGCGCGTACAGCGGGGCTCATAACCTGTTGAAGCAGGCTACCGTTGCATAGGGAAAGCAGTGGCTTACCTGGTTACGACTTGTGCTGAGCAAGTGGTGGTTAGAGGTCAAGAGAACTCTTATTGTGGCGCTTACAGCAGCCATCTTTATATATGTTACAGAGTGTGTGACATGTCACAGATGTGACTTGCTAACTACTATAACGGAGTTCTGAATAGTGTAGCGAATAAATAACTACATAGAAGTGTGAACTTATATGATGCGTAAAGCCATGTTCAACAGACTCAACCCCTCATGGCGCCCGAGGGATGGCAGACATACACGTGCGGCAGTCAGCCAAGGTATTGTAGCTCGCGGACGTGGGCACGTGACTGCGATCATGGGTGCAAAAACGCTTCCTGGTGTTACTAGTGAAGGACAACCGGGTGAGATAGGTCAATATGATTTCGATATGACGCACCCAATTGATAAGTACATGTGTAGGTAGTAAGACTACGCTCCTACTTCGTTGTGATCCAGTTAAATAAGTGGGGTTTGGAGGATCTCGCAGAGTTTTGTCATCATAACCGGGTTGCATTGCAGACTAATTGTCCGAGATGCGGTCTTTCGTGAAGGTGAGCGTCTTGATGGGCGGGAAATGAGCATGGATATCATGACACAAGGGTTCCAATGCGATTCTGGAGTTCTCTCACCTCGAGGGATAGACGGACTAACAATTGTCAGCTGTGGGTTCAATCCGCTCAGGGTGGTGCCGAGGAGGGAAGTCGGCGAGGCAAGGGTATCAATTCATCAACTAAATGATTCGAAACACATGCGCGAAAAGGAAAGACGCCAGACGAGCGATAAAGTAAAGCCAACGTAATAAAATGCATTGGCCCCATGTTTGCCGTTCGACTTGACCGCCAAGCAACATCGCAGAAGTAGATCCGGGTGAAGGTAGGACATAAGACACAGCATGCGTTCTACCGCGAGTTGCCGACACAAATGTTCACCCAGCCGTCCGCACCTGCCAAACACGCACCTAACCAGCCCATTTCCGTCCCTGGAGGGGCAATGATTCCCTGAATCAACGCATATGCAAGGTCAGGGCCGAATGGAGGATGAGGAGGGAATAAAAGTGGAAGGTGCGTTGACAGGTAGTGTGATAGCATGTGTGCGGAACCTGTTTTTTTTTTTTTTTTTTTGCATTAGAATCGCAGGAGCGCGAGAAGTATCGTCCATTTGTTAGAAAGTAATTATACAGGCAAACTGGGCACGCGCACCATCCTCTAGTAATGGCGGTACGAGGTCTTGCAGGACCGGTCCGTCAGGAAGATATAGTCTAACGGGTACACTTCGGACATTGTATGCACCATCGCGATCAGGAACACTTTGCTGATCTGTTGATGCCGGGCGCGCATGCAGTGAAGCACCTGAGGAAGGAGGTGGTGAACTCGGTCTCGCGGGTGCCGTTGTGGGTACGATCTTGGAAGCGACGCGCCAGTAGTCATCAAAGTTGTCTGGAGTCGTTGTCATCGACGATTATCGCCCAAATCAGTCAGCCAGCTAGCTCCAAGGCGAGTTTAGAGCACAAGGCCCCAGGGACGAGGAACTCACGCTCTTTGATTCCCTCCCATATGCCATCTTGTTCAGCCTTTCTCAGTCCAGTCATACGTTTCGTGTTCCCCCATCGAATGAAATCCGCCTCTTTCAATTGGCCCATGAAGGCCTGTTTGCAGGACTCGGCTGTGGGAGGCAGAAGAAGCTTTTCGGTGGGTGGAGAGGCGAGGTGCAGGATGAGTTTCAGAGGGGTGACTTGTACGTTCAGCCCTGATCCTGAACCTGAGGCGGGGGCTGCAGGTCGTATTGAAGCTGATATAGTATGGTTGTCATAGATCAAACCAATCGGCCAATGCCTATAACGCGTTTGCATAAGAGACATGGTAGCACCGCGGCGCACTGAGGCCGAGCCAGGTCCCGGCTGACGGGACGCACCACTTGAGGAGAGTGCCCTCCTCGCTCTCGAACCACCAATCCTCCTCTTTCAACAGTTTTCCAGCTGCCTCATCAAAGACGACGTCCATCAGGAATCTTCGTATTTCAGGCATGAGCAAGGGCAGATAGCTGACTCTCGGTGCCTGGATGTAGTAGCACTCTAGTCCTCGATCAGAATTCGCGGGGAGTTCTTTGGGATCGACGCGAATTTCGAGGGGCACAGTCCCTTCCCATGAGAGACGGCGGAAAAGCGAGATCGAGGCGGACGTCGCAAACGCTGAGCCAGCGTGGTTGCGCGTTGTCCCGTACGCCGACATTTGACGAAGAACGAACAGATGCACGTGACCCCCCATGACAAGATGAGCATCACACGACACGTCAAGCTCAACACATCCAACGACCAACCCCCGCCACGAGCGCACCCCACAAGCGTCCACTGGCTCCGCCTCCGATAGTAACTAGACTTTGGACAAGAAGGCCAGCATACCGTGCATACTGGGCTGCGTCTGCAGAAGTTCGATATCAGTGAACTAAGAAACAAAATACACCCCCAGCAATAAAACTCAACCGCCACCAAACTTGTCGTCCATTCTGGTGTTGGGGTCAATGTAGAATCGGTGAAGTTGTCTTTGAATGTGGCTCACCGGAACTCTCACAGAAAGATACTCTCGTGTCCCATCAGTTCGGACATGCATTTGAGCATCACCTTCTCGTCGGCGATCAACTGTTTTTGGTCACAGTCCTATGGACAACAGTAACTGGAGACCGTCGGGACAATCCGTCCGATGGACGAAGCATAAACTGCTCAGACATCAGACACAATGCAGAAAACAGGAAATTGACACTCACACGTCATTCAACCTATTACCGAAAAAGTGCCAGTGCTGGATAAATTTTTGATGACTTGTTCCGCAGCTCAGCAGATCATACCTTTCTGCGGGCAGATACCCCCTATTTCATGCAATGAAACAGTTGGTTCATAGAGATACCATACCTCTGCACCGTCAGCCCCATCAAGATACGAGACCTCGTTAGTCTCGGAGGCTTCTTCGCCGACCTCCCTCTCGACCAGTCCAGCAAGTACGGATTCCCTATCATCTTCAAAACGACTGCAGCTCAGTGCAGAACAGCCATACTTTTCACGGTGTGAGCGTAAGATGTCCCTTAGGGTTGGTTGACCGAGAAAACGTTGGTTATTGAAATATACGAAATGTTGGGACAGTCCTGATCACAGGATGCTCGAAAGGACACTTGAACAAGGAATCGACGGGGTTGCGTCGTTGTGGGCGACACGACAGCGAGAAGGGATTGGAAGGCTCGCGCGTTCCGGGCCTGTACTCGCATACAGGGAGCACTCATGTGGCCCCCCGATGAATCTCGCGGACGCGGAGGAAGTGGAATACGTTGCTGTCACAACAAAACGCGGAAAATAAGAGCGCACCATCATGTGGGTTGGCCATCGAGGCTTACCCAAAGTCCATGGCGGCGCTGGATTCGAGCGGGATCGAGGTTCTGCGACAGTGTAAGGGCTGCGATGATCCCAGAAGGCCCAGCACGAGCCTACTGTACCACAATCGACGCCGCAAGGTGAATGCTGTCGTTCTATAAGTACTTGGGCAGGCTTTAGCTGAGCAATGCAGATGAAATTCGACATCGTGGTAGGGAGCCACTGCGTACCTAGTGGTAGAGCTGAGCTGAAAGATACCTAAAACGCAGGTCTCGTTGAAATGTTCGTACCAGGGGATGATCGCGCGCTGCCAGAATACAGGGGTACTGTATACGAAGCTCACGAACACAACAACGGAACCTCCGTTGTATCAGTGACCGAGGCATTTGAGGACACTGCTTTCAAAGTTACGCGAGCGACGAACCCTTCAGACCTGCTAGTTAGGGATCGCGCTGTCGAGTACGCCCGGCGCATCGGACTGTGGAACACAGTCTACATTTACTCGCTGTTGCTGTGGAGCCTTTGTTGCCTTCCTGTGCACCCTCTTCAGTGGATTCAAGTGGAGACTTGAAGCGAATGAGATGTGTGAACGATCTTTTCATTGACAAAGTAAGCGTTCTACAACCAGCAAAACATTCGGGCAGTTGCTGTCCGCGTCCGAAGGCGTTGTGAACAAACATGGGTGCCGCGCCGGACGCCACCTGGGGAGACGGAACCCTGATGCATTTGACCTAGCGAACAACCTCTCTCATTGCAGGGACGTGCGCATCTTGTCTGCGGGACGCGGCAGGACCACCGGGGCTGTGATATCGAGAGGACCCAGCCAGACCTGGCGCTTTGACGCTTGGCAGGTGTCATCTTGCTTTGTGCACCGAGCGCCAAAGCGATGGCGATAGCTTGTGTGAGTGGCGTCCGTCTCTTCCCTGTGGAGGCTTGTGTGGAAGGCCTGACCTCGGCGGTCGGTCCACAGAGTAAACACGACCACAACAAGGTGGACCCACAAGGACCTACTAAAACGGAACAGCCAGCGACCGTCTTTTTTCCCGCTCTACTTCACCACTGGCTCTTTCCCTCTCCCATCCCCCACCTCGCCGCGTTTTATCACCGTATCGCTCCTTGCCCCCCGTTCTGCGCGATGGCCGGCCCAGTTCGCTCCACTCCCATCGCTGGGTCCTCGCGACAACAGCCCGAGTATAAAGTCCAACCACCGCGCCCTCCAAATGCCTGGATCCTGTACCGTTCAGACAAACTCAAGGACCTCCCTCCCTCGAGCGAGCGCAGAGCTCAGGCTGATGTCTCCAAGATCATCTCCGAGATGTGGAAGAACGAAACAGGTGTCGTCAAGCTCCGTTACGAGCGGTTGGCGGATGCAAAGAAGGCGGAGCATCAGCGCATGTACCCCTCCTACCGTTTCCAGCCTATGAAGAAGGAAGATAAGGAACGTTTGAAAGAGGAGCGCAAACAAGAACGCGAGAAAGCGCGCCTCGCAAAGAAGTCCAAAGGTCGTGGCACCACAGCTGTGAACGCGACCTTGCCCACCGTCCCTCCCTTGCCTTACGCGCCCCCACAGTATCTTCTTCCCCCTGGGTATCCCCCCCACCTAGCCATGCCACATCCCTACATGGTGCCTTATCCTCCTGAAGCCCGCTTTGGCCCTGCCGGACCCTCTCCTCCCTTGTCGGCCGCCCCATCGCCGAATGATGCATCTGCATCACCTGAACCTCAGCCATGCCCCGACGAAAATGTCCCCGTATCTTCGTCGTCACAATTGTCCACCCGACCACTTCCCACCCCAGAGTCCCAGATATCATCTTCCTCTTCGCAGCCATTGCCTGCGAATACCCTCTACCTTCCGTCACTCCCTACCTCTCAGCAGCCGTCACCTAATCCCTCCGCCACCCAAGTCCTTCCTCCTCTTCTATTGCAGACCTCGGGGCCCAGCCAATGGAATTTGCCCTCGACTGAGGTACAATTTCCATCGCCTCAGAATACAATCCTTCCCGCAACCTCAACCGAGTGGAATAATATGTCCACTCGGCAGCCAAATCTCGAATCCCAAAATCCTGAGGTAAGGTTCCGTAAAAATGATGAATTTGGCGGGCTCCGAACAAACTTGTAGGAGTTTTTGAACTTCGACATTCCGTTCAATCAAACGCAGAGCTTCACGGAATTTCAGCAGGGTGTCGCCAACGGTGGCTTGTCATTAGACTCCCTCCAAGGACTCCTCTCCATGACCGTCGAAAACGGGGTTTTTAATTTGTCGAATATCGACCCCTCAGACCTGTTGGCTCACCCCCAGGGCGAGCTGGAGGTCGCCATGCGACCCCAGTCCTCGGCGTTTGACTTCACAGGAGATCTTTTCTCCAACTTCGACTTCTCCTCATTTGAGCAACAGATAGGGTCCACGTCAGCAAGTAGCTCAAATACCAATCAAATCGCTGCGGCATCCATTGCGGATGACCTCGCAGCACTCTTCCAGACCCCAAATAACCCCGAGGCTCAGGAGTACACTGCTGCTCAGCAGCGCCAGCCCAGCTTGTTCACACAGGACGTTATGCAATTCCTGAATCTCGAAGCTATGGAAGGTTCAGTGCAGGACGATACCTCGATGCCCCCCCCTCCTTCCGTCCCTCCGCAGCAGGTGCGCCCTCCCGCTCAGCATGCGCCGGCGATGCCCATATTCACTCAGATGACGAACACGCCTGCTGTTGCTACTGGAGCTGCCACTGCATATGCACCACCTGCTGGTGCAATCTACTCATCGACCCGTCGAGTGGCAGGTAGTTGGAAGCCATCGTTCGCCATCCCCGATTCTCCGGTGGAAGAACCTGTCCAGTCCTGGACCATCGTTACAAACTGAGTGAATTTGTGTTGACGCCTCCCAGGAGCTCTGGTCCCCCAAAAAAACCGGCGTATGCAATTCCTCCATTCGCTCGATCCCGCCATCAGTCCAGACCTCAGGGGCGACCCGCTTCATTTGTCTTCACTTATGTTATCCCATCCGCTCGCTTCAGTGTCCGTAGATTCGTTCTACTATTGCTTTCCCTTGCTGTCATTTGCGGAATGCTCCATTGGTCATCTACCCCGTATCCCAGCGCACCCGCCACTCACCCACTTGTCTGCCCGTTGGTCGCTTGGTTCACCATCCGTCCTCGGAGCCTACTGCCTGCATTTCGCCACCAGAGCCCGTCGATTGCATCTTGCACATGACCCGAACCAATCCTCAGTCCTGTCATGCTTCTTTTATTCTCACATCGACTTATTCATATATCTGAATTATATCCTTTCGCTATCCGGGCCTCGCACAACCTAATCTTGAAACCGTCTAGCACCCTATCCGCATCGTTGCTTGGTCTCGTTGACAATCGCACCACGATTCTATTGATACCTTATCATACAGTTTTGTCTGTCCCGGTCAATTCTCTCACTGACTGATTGAACTGAATTCACCAAATAGCGCTGGCATGCTGTTCATTTTTCATTCACGAGTGTACGATTAGCATTGTATTCGGGAATGAGCACATCATGATGTAGTTGGTGAGTCGATAGGAGCCTTGCCTAGGCTGACGGTCTGAGTGGGACACCTCCCGTCCGCACGCATCACACACTTCATCTAGAGGGATTCTTTGGTCACACTCTGCCCCGTGCGCTGCGTTGGCCAGAACCTGTCGCGCATTCAAAGAGCCAGCGCTGGACGTACTCTGGACAGAGTTGGTCAACCTATACCCCCTAGCACGATGTCTTCCTGAAGCCTCACATCGCATACACTGGCTTCTTCAGTTCATTTTGCACTGATTGTCCCGTTCTATAAAGTGGTGTTCATTCAGCAGACCCCTGGAGGAGGCCGAGTGGGCTATCCTTCGACGCGATCCATACTCGACTTCACAACTGGGCTCAACTGGGATTCCGTCAAACCCTCCTACCTCTGATGCACTCTTCGCATTTGCGCTGGGAATTCATAAGAGAAACATTCATTTCCTTGAATGCACCACCTGGCTGTCTCGTCGCTGACCTCCCTCGAGACCAATTTCGTGTTTGGGTTTCCCCGCGTCTCTTGGGGACCTCTGCCCAAGTATAAGGAGGTTTTGCATCTGCATGCGTCGTCCCCAGGTCGACCTTGATGAGACCATCTCTGGCCTGGTACGCCGCTGGTCGAATTTGCAGGTTCTATGTCAGCTTGGACTTCGACGCTTTCTCACATCTCTCCGGCGTGCCCGCCTTGACTAGTCTGTCGTTCACACTGAGCGCCGTGGAAACAGATCAGATATCCCCTTCCCACTCCGTGCTGCTCTTCTCGAAGCTGCGCGACTTGGAAATGTGTTTTGAATCACTGGTGTCCGTTTCCAAGCTACTTGCACATATCCAACTGCCAGCGGTCGAGAATCTCACTGTCCACGTTGACAGCTGCCCTTCCAAGCAGACTATCAGATCTTGCCTAATGGCTGTTCAGAAAACTTGTACCTGTCACTCCCTTGCGAGCTTGGGGGTTGATTCAAACACGATCCCCAAGTTCTACGAACCATGGTTTGGAGTGCTGCCAGCTTACCATGGAGGACACGCGTCCCTGCATGCCCTTTGACTACCTCCGCCGCATTGATATCAACGTCAACTGGACCGTGGACCTGATGGACGATGACATCCATGGGTTGGCGGCTGCGTGGCCCCATCTGGAACATCTCCTCATAAACGAGGAGTGGGTTGGAAAACTGTAGGTGGGATCGCGCCAGACGGCGTGCTCCAGCTCCTACGGAAACTCGGATCACTACATCACTTTTGCCTTGCCATCGACACGCGGGGCTACACCGAAATCGAAACTCCTCAGGCTCTCGGATCCACTCGGATCGCTGGTCTTACCCGGCGAGTTCCATTCTCCGTGAACGTGGCTGACTCGACCATTCAACCAGAGTCTGTCGAGGCTTTGGCAGCCTTCTTCGGGGAGATCGTGCAGCACGCCAACGTCTCTTCTTTGTTTTGGAGCACTTTTGCGATGGCAGATCGTCTGGAGTCAGAGATCTTTGGGAGGATGTGTTCGTGAAGGCGCATGAGAGGGTTAGAGCCCGCAATCAGAGTTCGATGAGACCTAGTACGACAAAAGTGGCGAGGATGGCGGGTGTACGACACTTGCTGAACGTAGGCGTCGATCTGGATATCTGTCCTTGTATGTATGCCTTTTTTTCGTCGTTTCTTACTTCATGGTGTATCTCTTAGCTCAAGTCATTGTCTTTGCGTAGTCGCTCCGGTTTTCGACGACTTGCATTTGCTCACACATGTCCCTCAGGCTACTCAGTTTCTTCACAACATACATTGGACCAATCGATATGATTGGCACCGCCACGGTGCGGTAGGCTCTCCCCGAACGATGATGATCGGGAGAAGCTTACCGGAATACATATTCATCAGAGCCGCAATCTCAGCACTTCAGCTCATTGCTCCAGTCAGCGTGTTCTGTGTAGCCTGGGTACTGCTAGTCGCCGCGCCAACCCACCGTGACGCGGAGTCGGTGCCCCTCTACTTCTATCTGCTGATTTATGCATCTTTGGAGACTGCTTTCTTCGTGTGCGTTTACCTGCCGAGACGACACAATCTTCAGAAGGTGTGCACCATTCTCGTCGTGGTAGTAAGTGCGTTCCTTGACGTGTCGTTCTGTCACCCGTAGGCGACAGATCACCCCAAGCTGTCCCGCGAAGAGCGCCGAGCTCTCTTCCAGAGGTGCTCACAATACCAAGGGAGCTCTGACTACCCATCCGGGTGGTTCTTCAGATCGCCTGGTTTTCAGAGGGAGAATGTCTTGGAATGGCTTCTGTGGGCTTTCTTCTCATCGCCACCGAACGTGAGGTGGGAAGATTGGGAAGACGAGATCGTCGAGTACCTTAGTGGCATAGAGTATGCCCTTGGACAAGAGCTCCCGGACGGCTACAACAAGGATACCCCATGCATGAGGCCCACGCTCGACCCCGTCCCCATGCTTCATCGACCACTTTTGTGGTATTTGGTGGGTATGCAACACGACACGCAGATGTCTGATGGTGATAATTTTCAGATCGTAGGCGCCATCGACTTCATGACCAGTTTGAGGCTTTATTCGCTCGGATTTCGTCACTACTCAAACAAGGGGACACTCCATTCATTCCCCCCTCGTCCGTTCACCATATTTTCCCGACCCTCAAACATAGAGGGGCTTTCATATTGGTATCGGCCTCACCGTTCACCTAAGGAGATTCCGGTACTCTTCCTTCATGGAATTGGTGTATGTAGACTCCATCTCCCAGGATTCAAGGTCAACTAACTGTTTGACTTTTGCACGATGGCCTGATGATCTGTAGATCGGATTATACCCATATACTTCTTTTCTCGCGGACATTGCATCTCAACACCCGGACGTCGGTATCGTCGTCCCCGAATTTCTTTCAATCAGCTCACGCATCATCTGCCCCCCTCTCTCGCGCAACGCGACCGTCACAGCGATCCGACTGATCCTAGACACCCTTTCACTCCGGCACATCGTCATCGCTGCCCATTCTTACGGTACCGTCGTTACCGCGCAAATATTCCGTTCGCCAGACCTGGGTCCCCGTGTCGCAGCCACGCTCTTCGTAGATCCGATACCCTTCCTATTGCACCTACCCGACGTCGCCTATAACTTCGTGTACAGGTTGCCCAAGACGGCGAACGAATGGCTTCTGTGGTACTTCGCGAGTCGGGATCCTGACGTGTCGCGCACGCTCTCGAGACATTTCTTCTGGTCGGAGAATATCCTTTGGAAGGAAGACCTTCATGGGAAGGTCGTTACGGTTGCACTTAGCGGCCGAGATCAGGTTGTCAACTCAGGGGAGGTGAGAAGATATCTGACGGGGGAGGATGAAATGAAGGAGTATTGGAGCGGAGGGAAGTTGGAAGTACTATGTTATCCGGAACTGGACCATGCGATGATCTTTCATACCAAGAATAGGCGGAGACGGTTGAACAATGTCTTAGACAGGTTCATTCGGGAATTCAGTGAGCGTCTGTGATGATCTGTCGCAAAGTCTGGCAGTTCAGCAGAGCTGTTCCTGGCCCACCATGCTGTGTAGGCGAGTAGTCTTTACGATACGTCAGATATAATCCAACTCACTCAATGACTGACGACTGCAGAATAACAATAATTCAATGCAGTCAATCCGGAGAAAGTTAGCCTTCGTCAAGGTAGTAATAACTAGTTCTGTGGTGTGAAAGTGAATTTTCCGCATTCAAGCAAGCGCAGCGTATAACGCGCCCAATGGGAGCGCGATGGGCAGCATGCACCCCTTGGCGCTGAGGATCCGTGGACGTGAGTCTGAAATCTGAGCAGCGTGTTTCATTCCTGGAAGTAGACATAGGTTTCCTCGACAAAGTATGAACTTGCCATGGAATCGACATGCGAGACATGTGCAAGGCATCCAAGGTCGACAGAAAGCGGCTTGATTTCAGTTTTTAATTTTCGCGTCGTCGCAAAAGTCCAAGGTCGACGAAGGCAAACGCTCGCTTCCAGAATAATGGCCCAGCATTCTCATTGACCTGCTTAGCGAATAAGAGACATTTGCATTGCTGTGGAGATTATAATGATGATAAGTAGACGAAGATCGAGAACAGTGATACTCGCGATATAAGGCGAGCCCACTGGGGAATCTCTCCAGGCTGGAGAGACGGCTTAAATGCGTCCAGTCAAGCTGCAGAGATCCGGTCAGCATCAGATGGATATGGACTGTCCCTCTTTCCCGTTGGCTTTGGCTCAATTCCGAAGCGGCGACAGAACCCATAATGCGCAGAGATCAACGTTTCTTCGTGCAGACAGCATGATAGATTCCGCCATTGTATCAATCATAGCAACTGAAAAGTGCGAACTCTCCTCCGATCATTGATGAAGCGAGATACCTGCGAGGATCCGGTCGACTCATCAACAGCAGCGAGAGAATGGCATATCAAACAAACGGAATTGTCGTTTTATCACGACAAGGAGAGATGCACTTGTATATAGATGTGTATCGTAGGTGTAAGGCTGAGCCGCAGCAGGCTACAGGTTAACGCTTGACCCAGGCATACTGTGGACGAAGAAGTTAGCGCACCGGAATGCATAACAAATGAAAGAAGGGCGGAAATGAAATCGAGGAGGGACAAGGAACATACCGCCTTCCTTGCCTTGGCCAGGCCAGTCTTTTTTCGCTCGACCATACGGGGATCTCTCTTCATTAAACCGGCTATTATCGTACAGAATTAGAGGAGTGCAAAGCAGGTGATATGTATGAGGTACCTTTTCTCAAAATGGGCTCTACGTCTGGTGCATGAGAAGCACACGCCCTGGATATCGCGAGCGCGAGTGCGCCACTCTGACCAGACGTTCCGCCACCACGAACTAGAGCGAACACATTATAGGCGCCAAGAAGGCCAGTGAGTTTCAGTGGACGAAGAGCAGCTTCACGATCGGCAGGGAGGGGAAAGTACTCTGAGATAGGCGAAGAGTTGACGAGGATCGAGGTAGTTGGGGGAGGGGGAGCCTTGGCGGAGGGAGAGAGAAGGGTAGAAATAGTTGCCGAGGGTGGTTCGTCCTTTGCAACGTTGGATTGCGGAAGGTTATCGTGAGCCTTGATCATCCACACCCTGGCCGCGCTGGTCTTTCTCCTGCCCAGAGTGTAACTGCGCCCATACTCGTCCAACTTTGCGCGCTTGCCCATCGTCTGCTGTTTCAAGATACGCCTCTGGCGAGCCTCGACTTGCTTTGTGCTTTCGAACGAGCCTATGAGCTCCCCAAGGGACTGCTGTAGCTGGGCGACACCGGCGGTCTTTGCAATGCGGTGGTAGAGTTCGAGTTCTCTGAGCGAGACAATCAACTGTCTGTACATTCCGGCACTAAGGGTGACGTTGAGTTCCGCACCCATGTCCGCCCTGTCTGCCCAGGCTGGATTTGCAGGGGGGAGGGCATCGAGGGCAAACTGGGGGAGGGGATGCAAGTGGAGGGATTTAAGGGTGGTTCTGGTGGCGTGGATGGCGTCCTGAAGGCCGCCGACGGCCGCGTAGTAGTCAGACCGTGTGGTGTAGAAGGTAGGGGTAGGGGGACGGTGAGGCGCGGTCTCTGGGTGATTGGGCGGGTCGCAGTCGGCGTCGTCGTCGTGCGTCACATTCCGCGCGGGGGAGACGAAGGCGGGGGGGGACGTGAGGAAGGTGCGGCGGGGTGCGTTCAGCAAGGAGCGGACGAGTCGCGTAGCCATCTGGACGAACGCAGCAAGCAGAGCGGTGACCCTCTTTCTTTTTTTTCTCTCTTTCTTTCTTTCTTTCTTTCTTTCTTTCTTTGTCAAGCTTCGTTTCATTCATCTGCTGGCTGCCCTTCTTGATGGCACTTGCGGACTCCCGTCGTAAATGGCACTCGTATGCACACTCTCTGACGGTCCTGCTCGCTCTCCTGGCGTCCGTCAATGCGCAATGTAGGCTCGCCCGCTGCACACACACGCCAAGCTGATCCATCGCTACCAGACTTCGTCGTCAATCAACCCAGTGCCTCGTCTTCGTGGGCTAATGGCTCGCCCTACCCCGTCTCGTGGACCAAGGGTCTGCTCGATGGAATAAATACATTCGATGTCGAGCTCACCCGGCTCAACGAAGACGGCATTTACCTCGTCGCTCAAAACGGTGGGCCATCAGATCCCAAAGAGATTCTCCTCCGATCTGACCAGCTGTTGCTAGTCCCTTCGACGTATAGCACGCTCAACATCCTCCTTGAGGACGTCCCGGCAGGCGACGACTATTTTCTCCTCTGCCTCAATTCGACGCATGGCGTCACTTACGCCCTCTCTTCCCGGTTCTCCGTGACCAATTCCTCATCGGCGCACTCGAACCCCAGCCCCGACGCATCGGCTCCCACAGTGACGGTGTCCGGAGCGCCCAATCCTCTTAAGCAATTCGCCGCCACCCTTGGGCCGGCTGCGAATGGTGGCAGCGGTCTGGTACTCGGCGGGCCGCAGACGAGGACCCTGGGATTCGCAAGTGTCCTGGTGCTCTGCGCTGCATTCTTGGGCGGTGCAATGACGCTCTACTGACATACATGACCTTCTTCTCTGTGATGGACGTTCTAATGGATGATTCAAGGTCGTGCTTTGTACTAGGTGCTTGGACTATCTTCGCTGCTGCTTGCTTTGAGCAGTCCTCTGTTGTACATCGCGTATAGCCTACCACGATACTTGCATTCTAATCTTTTATTCGGCGACACATTACTACAAACTCTTCAGATTCTGCATTCTAAGGACATGTCTGTTTCTCCCGGTCGCGCCTATGGCAAGCATTAGCTTGAATTACTCGAATCTACGAAAAAAAGCACGTCGCTTAGTCATCCTCGTCTGACTCGAGCTGCAGTCAACAAACGCCAGTTTCTCCAAGTCCACTCCCGCCGCTTCCCCCCCCTTCAAACATGGTCTCAACTCATGCCAGCCAAGAAGGCGGCCAAGAGCCAGCTCCAGTAACGCCAGGAGGGGCGTATTCGATACAGGTGAGCCACCCTACCAGCGTGCATAATAAGTCTGGAGTTGCTGACTCATCACATGGCGGACACCCCAGACGGTCACTGTCGGATGCAAGATCTACATTCGCAGACCGACACCGGACGGTGGCGAGGAAGAACGCCTCGCAGAGATTCTATCTATTCGAGACAAGCCCGCAAGTCAATATCCCGTCGCTGCTGTGCGCCGTGCCACTCGCGGGAGCGTGAAGGAGGAAGAACCAGAGCCCAAGCCTGAGGACAAATGGGAGTTCTTCGTCCATTGGGACCAGTTCAACAAACGATTGGACGAGTGGGTCACTGGCTCACGGCTCGTCCTCATTCGTGATTTGGAGTGGCCCCGTCCGAAGCCGCCTCCTGGCAAGAAGGCTGGGGCGGGTGTACAGAAGGTTCCCGGCAAAGTCCCCCGTTCACAGTCGCTTCTCAAGAAAGCCACCGCGAATGCCGCTGCCGCCGCTTCGCCAACCCCTGGTTCGACTCCCGGACCGGGCATCGGACACGCTGGATATACGTCACCGTCTCCCGCGCCCTCGCTCAAACGCAAGACCCTCCACGACGAGCAGGAAGAAGAGGAAGAGGAGGAACCAGATGACGAAGATCCCGACGCCGAAGGCGAAATGGATGTCGACGCCGAAGGTGAAGCGGAAAGCGACACCTTCGAGCTCAGCGTTAACGGTACCCTGCCTGAGCCCCCTCAGCCTGTCTCCGCTTTCAGTAAAGAGCAGGAGATAGAGAAGCTCCGCACGTCCGGTTCCATGACACAATCCATTTCAGAAATTGCGCGAGTGAAGAACCTCAACCGACTGCAGATCGGCAAACACGAAGTGGATGCGTGGTACTTCAGCCCTTACCCCAAGGAGTACGCACATCTACCGGTGCTTTACATCTGCGAGTTCTGCCTATCATATTTCCCATCCCCGTTGATGTTGTCCCGGCATCGTCGCCGGTGCACGTTGCTTCATCCCCCCGGTAACGAAATATATCGACATGAGGACATATCCTTTTTTGAGCTTGACGGCAAACGTCAATTGACGTGGTGCAGGAATCTCAGTCTGCTATCAAAGTGCTTCCTGGACCAGTAGGTGTAATGTGCGCTTCCGTTTTTCCTTTGATGCTCAACTTCATTCCAGTAAGACTTTGTACTACGATGTAACTCCTTTCATGTATTATGTCATGGTAAGCGTCAGTCTATCCCCCATCTACCAGCTCATCACGGACCCTTGCAGACGCAGCGGGATTCCACTGGCTGTCATATCATTGGCTATTTCTCCAAGGAGAAGGAGTCTGCAGAAAACTACAACGTCGCGTGCATTCTAACGCTTCCGCAACATCAACGCCACGGATATGGCAAGTTGCTGATTGAATTCTCGTACGAACTCAGCAAGAAGGAGGGGAAGGTTGGAAGTCCTGAGAAACCGCTGAGTGATCTGGGTCTGCTCGGGTATAGGGCATATTGGGCGGAGGTTATCGTGGAGCTCCTGGTGAATGCGACGGACGAGCTCAGCATTGATGATATCGCCCAAAAGACGTCCATCACACACGCGGATATCATGAATACGTGAGTGTTGTCATTCACGCCGCTTGGATCTGATGCCATGAAATGCAGGTGCACGACGTTACAATTATTCAAGCATTACAAAGGACAACATATAATCTGTCTGTCGGACGCCGTACTTGAAAAGCACG
>JBBPOI010000306.1:0-16837 GCA_038091355.1 Phylloboletellus chloephorus | reverse complement strand
AGGGGAGTCACCCACTGTGCTAAGGACCTAAGCCTGGTCACCGGGGAGACTCACATACGCATCAAGGGATTTAATCCTCAAATTATAAAGCTGGGGATCGACCCACAGCTGTCCCTACTTAAATACATCCCTATGGTGGCTGTGTCTGCCAACCCTCTACCCTAATAATAGTACATGACATCATAGTGATGTCATGGGGATATAAATAAAGGGCCAGACCCATGCATGAGGCATCTAGCCTTACACATGAGGCGCCTGGGCTAAGGCATGCATCAACATGCCGTTGCCACAAGTCCATGATCTAGAACCTGGGCTAAGGGTTCTTAGTAATAGAATATGAATAAGCCCAAGTGTGACATAGTGTCACATCACGTGACGTCACGCGTGACTGCATGACAGGGTGTGACATGTGACATGTCACGTCACAAGTGTGACATCATGTGATGTCACGTCACGTGTTGAGTCATGTGACCTAGTCTGTCACGATGACCCAAGAAAATAAGTAAAGGTAAGAAAATGTCTGTAGAATAATAAGGAGAAGGAAATAAAATAAGGGGAAAATAGTCCCTGCAAGACCGAGGGAGGACGACGAGTCCTGTGTTTCTAACACTGTCCTTCCTGTATTTATATTACACTACTGTACAGGATTTGTAAGGACAGGGTTTAGGGTTGAATAACCCTAGGCGAAGGGTATGATATCATACTGACATCATATGTAATAATAGAAGAGTCCGGATCGCTCTGGAACACAAACATGCATGGAACATGCATGACCCATGAGGCGTAGCCAAGGCACAGCTGAGACATGCCTGATAGGCATTGAAGTAATGAGGCGTACATGAGGGGGTGAACCCTACATGCACTAAAGGTGAGGCATGACATCATGATGATGTCATAGAATCTAAATATGTACAGGAACAGAGTTCAGACCATCGCATGGCCTAGCTCTGGCAAAGGTAATGTCTGACGTCACTCAATGACGTCATGGGTGATAACAAGGAGGGTGATAGAAGGGGAAGGGATTAGAGTTATTCCCTTCTATTGGTTAACCATCAGATTATATGATAAGCCTCCTTGGGGAATAGCTAAGTGGTTATCTAAGGATTATATCCATAAAGAATAGGAAATTGCTGCTTGGGAGCGCGAGCGACTGTGTAGAAATATGCCATTTCTAACACAGAGTGTAGCAACCACCTAATTCCAAAGACTGGAATCGAGCTACCGCACGAAGCACCGACTTTAGAGAAGAGTTTTAGGCGGGAAACCTAGAGAGAACTTGACTGAGTTCTTCTAGGGATTCATTCACCCTTAAATACAATACAGACTATGTACAGTTATTTACTAAAGGCTCTGCAGGTCCTAGGGCAAAGCTGTGGGTATGCCACACTTTTAACGCATGTATTATGCACGACAACTGCATGGTGCGGCATTAGACAGGGGTGTTGCCTAGTTTGGATGCTGCATGTGCAAACATGCGTCTGCTTCCTGGTAGATGCATGGGTTTCTGTGGCAGGGCCCTAAACCCTGGATCCGAGGGTAGACGGCGGTATTAGGCGATGAATGACTATGATTTCTGAGGTTTTTAGAATAGGGGTGAAGATGCAAAAGGAAGTGATAGTTCCCACGCGCTTCGAGCGCAATAAAGTTATAACACTACCCCCCTTCTATGGCTCGACTTCCAGGCGAGACCAAGTAGGAGGTGCCGTGGTATGATTTTCATAGGGTTTAAAAAGAGAGTTGAAGGAAGATTGGGTCATGCGAAGTTTTCGAGGTGCGTTTGGGTGTTTTTGGTAGAAATCCGCAATTGCCTGTAGTGCGTTGGTAATATTGGCCTGTGGTTCCCAGGTTCGTTCCTCTTCTGGGTATCCTGACCAGTGCACCAGGAATTCTAACCGATTCCCCTTTAACCGGGAATCCACGATACACTCCACTTCGTACTCTGACTCCCTTTCTTCCGTAATTGTTACTGGTCCCGGATGAATTGTCTTTTGTCCGGGGAGTCTTTCTTTGTAGGGTTTGATCCTAGATACGTTTACCACTGGATGAATACGCATGGATTGCGGGAGTTTCAACTCTACCGCGTTTCCGTCTATTGTCCTTGTTATTTTATATGGTCCTAGCCATCGTTCCGTTAGTTTACGCGAAGGGCGAGGGAGTTTAAGATTCTCCGTGGCCAACCACACCAGATCCCCTACTTGATATTCCGGGGCCTCTGAACGGTGTTTATCTGCTTGACCTTTCATCGCCTCTCGTGCCCTTTTTAAATTACTCCTGGTTTATTCCAAAATTTCTTTTATTTTGTCAGCATAGGTGCCTACTGCCGGCGCCTTTGTTACCCCCGATTCTACTCCCATTTTTGGCTGGTATAGCCGAGTAGTTTCGAATGGGGATCTCTTCGTTGATAATTGCCTTTTGGTATTATAGGAGAACAGCGCTAGTGCTAGCCATTCTACCCATTCTTCTTGTTTTTCATTGATAAATAGCCGCAGGTATTGTTGGAGTTCTCTATTAATCCTCTCTGTTTGTCCATCTGTTTGCAGATGAAAGGCCGTAGATAGTTTAGGTTTTATATTTAGTCGTTTGCATAGATCCTTCATTACTTGCGCTGCAAATTGAGGACCCCTGTCCGATACAATGGAACTAGGCAGTCCATGGATCTTCCAAACGTAATTCATATATAGTTTGGCGGTTTCCAGCGCCGTAACGGTTTTGACTGTGGGAATAAATACGACTTCTTTTGAGAATCTGTCAACAACCACTAGAACTGCATCATATCCTTGAGACTTTGGAAGATCTGTTATAAAATCTGCCATGATATCTTGCCAAGGTCCTTGAGGAATAGGGAGCGGTGGTAACTTTCCTGATGGTGCTGAGTTTTTCCCTTTAAATCTTGCGCACTTATCGCAATGAGACACATAGTCTTGTACCTGCTTTCCCAAGCCTTTCCAATAATAACTCCTTTCTATTAATTCCTGTGTCTTTTGATAACCTGGGTGTTCGGCGATCAGGGTATCATGATGTTTTTCTATGATGAGTTGACGTAATCCTTCTTCGTCTGGAACCACCAGTTTCCCTTCTTTATAATATAACCCATTCCTTTCTTCACATCCTTCCACTTCTGATTCCTTTATTTTTTCTAGATTTTTCTTAACTTTTCTTTCGATTTCTTCCCCTTCGTATCTAATAGATAGAGTAGCCGAGATCCATTCCGGCTTTATTAATGTTACTCCTTTGTTGTCTTCTTCTATCCCTTGCGCGTGGTCTTCCCTCCTGGATAGGGCATCCGCTTTAGCCATTGCCGTCCCAGGTTTGTTTACTGGCTGAAAATGAAATCGGGATAGATATTGTGCCCATCGGGCCTGCCGTCGATTAAGGTTTTGGGACTTCATAAAATATTGGAGATTGGCGTGGTCCGTCCAGATCTCAAACTCCTTCTTTGCTCCTTCCAAATAGTGCCTCCAAATTTCCAGAGAGCAGATTATTGCTAACATCTCCTTGTCGGCAATTTCATAGTTCCTCTCGGGGGGGCTCATGGAGTGAGAAGAGAAGGCCACCGGGTGCCATTTTCCTTCTCTTTCCATGGATAGAACTGCCCCCGTAGCGAAGTCCGAGGCATCACATTCCAATCGGAACTTTGCGTCATTGTCTGGAAACGCTAGAACTGGAGCTGAGGTAAATCGGGCTTTCAGGGTGTCAAACGTCCGTTGCTCCTTTTCGGTCCACCTCCATAAATAGTCCTTCTTTGTCAAATCATTGAGGGGACGTGCGATCAATGAGAAGCCCTCGATGAATCTTCGATAGAAGTTTGCCAAGCCTAAGAAAGCTCGGACCGCTTTGACCCGATTAGGGGTCAGCCATTCCAGAATAGCTTTTACTTTTGATTCATCCATGCGAACTCCATCCTGCGAGATAATCATTCCCAAAAACTCCACTTCTTTCTTCTTAAATAGGCATTTTTCTGGCTTGATGAATAAATCATGATCCTTCAGCCTTTGTAGGACTTCCTTCACGATTCGGTCATGTTCTTCCTCATCATCTGTTTTGGTAAAGATCAGAATATCGTCAATGTAAATAATTACCGCTCATTCCATATCATCAAAGATTTCGTTCATCATTGCCTGAAAGGTACTGGGTGAGTTGCACAACCCAAAATACATTACCAATGGTTTGAAGGACCCCTTGTGACACACAAAGGCGGCCTTCCATTCATCCCCTTTTCTGATTCTAACATTATTATACCCCCATCGTAGATCCATCTTTGTAAACATTCTTGCTCCTTTCAGTCGATCAACAAGCTGAGAGATCAGGGGTAGTGGGTAGGCGTTCTTGATCGTGTGTTCGTTTAAATAGCGGTAGTCTTGGACCATTCTTTTCTTTCCGTCTTTCTTTGGAACAAAAAATACCGGTGACGTTTGTGGTGATTTTGAGGGACGAATGTATCCCTTCTTTAGTTGATCTTCCACAAAGTCCAATACTTCCTTCTGTTCATCGACCGATATGGGAATGAGCTTTCCCTTTCTAGGTTTGAATGACTCCTTTAGATCGATTTCATGGTCCCAAGGCTTTCGGGTTGGCATTCTTTCCGATTCTTGCTTTGAAAAGACTGATAAATATTCTTGATATTCCTTTGGAACTAGTTCCTTGGGTCTTCCTTCCTTCTTTTCCCTTTCCAACTCTTTCAACCGTGGGTAAGCGTAAGGCATATCGTTTCTTTCCTTTTCTTCTAAGGAGTGGACGAATTTAGATTTCTCTCCGAGGGAAAGACAATCAGAAGGGCAACGCGACAGCTTTATTTGTCCCGAGATCCAATTGATATCTGGGTTATGCTTCGCTAACCATGTGTATCCCAGGATTACGTTGGTCTTTCCTAGGTCAGTTACTTCTGCTATCACCTTTTCTCGATGTCCTTGATAATCTAGGATTATTTCCGCCGTATAACAGATATCTCCTGCTTTGTTCTTCGTTCCATCCACGTTAAAGACTGGGATGGGAAAGGGGAGCTTCTCTAATGGTATTCCTTTTTCTTCCGCCCATCTTTGGTCTATAAATATTCCGTTTGCTCCCGAGTCTAACAGTGCCTGGCATGAGATAAGCTTTTTCTTTTCTTTGACTGGTGCGATGGACAAGGGTATCTGAATCTTGCTTCTTATTTTAAGGTTCCGAATAATTATTCGTTCTGGGACTTTTCCTTGGGATGGAGTGGGAAATTTTTTTTTTTTTTTGTAAGGGGAATTAAGCATCGGTTCTTGCCGACCGGGCTCATTTTCATGAGGCCCCCCTTCACTTGTACATGAGTCTTCGCTACCAGTAGCGTGAGATAATACAGCAAAAGAATTTTCCCAAGGAGTTTTGCCGCCTGATCGCCCAGTTTGATCAAGGGGCATATTCTTTTCCCGACTTCTTCATTTCCTCATTGTGTAAAGCGAAAAAAAACTTCTTCATCTCCTCGAAATTAGTTCCCCCCATTTCAGGGGTAACTCCTCCCACTTGTCCAACAACGGCAGCTCCAATGTTCTTCCCACCGGATTCCCCGGCCTTGTACTTTGGACACGCGTACCTGTGTCCACCCCCAATCCAATGACAGTCAGTACATGTTTTCTTGGGCACCCTGCAATCTTTAACAAAATGTCCTTCTCGTCCACAATTAAAACATTTATGGGGTGCGGAAGAGGAAGGTGGACGCGTAACCGCTCCAATATTCATAGGTTCCCCTTGCGTGGGAAATGTGTGAGCGGATGAGGGGAACGTATGAGGGTGGTGAAGGGCGAAGGCTTCCTGTGCCTTCCCGATATCCCTTATCTCCGTCAGAGTCTGGTAGACTGTTTCCTTCCTTCGTCCCTGATGAAACAGTTGTTGCAAGATTTTGACGGAGACATTGGTCTCCAAGAGATATACCCCGTGAGAATCATCTAGCTGCGCTTGGTTGAATAGCGCCTGCCACCTGACGATGAAATCGTCAATCCTCATTAGTCCTTGTTTAAAATTGGCGATTTGTTTCATCGCCCAGTCCTTTTCTAGCTGAGGGCGAAATAGCCCCTCAATTTCTCCTTTCAATGTTTCCCATCTCGGGAGTTCCTCCCCGTTCATGTACTGGCGCAACTTGGTCTGCGCGAACCTTCCTGCGCTCGGTCCTTCCAGTCGGGATAGGACCGCAAAGCATTTATGCTTTTCCTCATGTTCTGAAAAAGAAATTTCCACCCACGTTCGCACCTTCATCCACCATTCCTCGAACTCTGCTCTCCCTCCTTTGTAAGCTCCCGGATCGGCAAAGAAATCCTTCTTCATTATCGGCGCCTGCGCCGCTATAGTCGGAGCAGGTTGATGAGAAGGGCCCAGTTGTGCCATCTGTTGGCGAAGCGCGTAGTTTTCGTTCTCCAGACGTTCAAGCTGCTCGTTGAGGGCGGCGAAGTGGGCGTCGAGGTCAGCGAGCGACATTGTATGCTAGAGGATTAAATCGGGTGGGGCGGGTAAGATCTGCGTGCGCACGCAGAGTGGTTCCTCGTGACCAACGAGGTTCAGGGACGGGTGCGGGCGTAAATGCACGAGGCAGGACTTCCGGGAAGAAGGGGTCGGGCGAGGATGCAGGGGATGGGACTGGTGATAACGTGGGCGAGGCGGGCACCGTAGGCGGATAAACTAGTTCTTCGAACGGCGATGGGATGCAAGGGACGGGATCTGGGCTGAACGGCTGTATACGTCGCACTTGCTCGACGATGTCACTAGGAAAGAAGAGGTTTATGAGTTCTTGTCGGAATGGTGACCGCGCCCGGACGATGTCTTGATAGAGGTCGTCAATGTCGTTCGGGTCAATCTCTTGATCTGGGTTCCGAAAGAAGTAGTATCTGTCGACGTTAAAAAGTAAATGGAATAATTCCCTCTCGGCCGTAGCAAGGTCAGGGGTAGAGGGGGATTCTTCTTTCACAAAAGGAATCTTGATATTGTTTTCATCAAGAAGCACTTGACGAGCGAGAGGTAGTGGGTGGGTTCGGACACCGATGCTGACTAAGCATTGGTGAGTGGATAGGGGCAAGGTCGGGGTGTGCAGAAGGGTGAAAGTTTTCGTAGATGCAGTAGGGCAATATGAGGAGGAGTCGAGTTCTAATGTAGCAACCACCTAATTCCAAAGACTGGAATCGAGCTACCGCACGAAGCACCAACTTTAGAGAAGAGTTTTAGGCGGGAAACCTAGAGAGAACCTGAGTTCTTCTAGGGATTCATTCACCCTTAAATACGATACAGACTATGTACAGTTATTTACTAAAGGCTCTGCAGGTCCTAGGGCAAAGCTGTGGGTATGCCGCACTTTTAACGCATGTATTATGCACGACAACTGCATGGTGCAGCATTAGACAGGGGTGTTGCCTAGTTTGGATGCTGCATGTGCAAACATGCGTCTGCTTCCTGTTACGCGAAGCATATCTTGAAAGCTTCGACGTATTCTGAAACTAGACGGGCGATACTCACGAAGAGACCGACGTCCGCTAGCGTTCAGCAGGGGAGGTAAGATCGAAGAGCAAGGGCTTGGCGAGCCCTGGAACGAAGATCAAGGGCTTGGCGAGCCCTGGTGCGAGATCGATGAGGGGGAGTAGTCCCTCAGAGACAAAGGCTTGGCGAGCCCTTGGTGCAAGATCGATGAGTGGGAGTAGCCACTCAGAGACAAAGGCTTGGTAAGCCCTTGGTGCTACTGCTGACAACCTAGAGGGTTTCAGTGGAGAGGTCGAAGGCCTTTTGAAGAGCCTTAGTAGAATACGACAACCTTGAGGATAATCCCAGAGCAAGGGACTTCGATAGAGGTCGAAGGATTGCAAGAAGTTACGCTTGTATTGTGTAGATCAAGAATAAAGAACAAGTACAAGCGGTTTCAGTATTTATACCTAAAGGATAGCGCACGGACCAAGATGAAAGTAGTACCGTGTCAACGAAGATAGCAGATCAAGGGATGGAACTCGTTCTGAAACGTGTAAGAAGAACGAGGGTAGAAACCTTGTCTGAAACGTGTAAGAAAAACAAGGGGAGGAAACTCTATCTGAAACGTGTCACAAGTAAAGTTTGAAGATCCAGATCATACCCGGACGGATCTGAGATCTGCTAAGTAAATATTAAAATAAGACCTCCAAGGTAAGGGACGAAAGCGAAGGAAAATTGTAACACTTCCTGGTAGATGCATGGGTTTCTGTGGCAGGGCCCTAAACCCTGGATCTGAGGGTAGACGGCAGTATTAGGCGATGAATGACTATAATTTCTGAGGTTTTTAGAATAGGGGTGAAGATGCAAAAGGAAGTGATAGTTCCCACGTGCTTCGAGCGCAATAAAGTTATAACACAGAGTGCCGACCAACTCTCCAATGTCCCCAATGAAACCCTGGTTGACATATTGCATATAACAGACGATGACCCCTGCCCATTGATCTTGATGAGCTCTCACGTGTAGCTGTCTTGCCAAAACTCATACAGAATATGCAATTTGTTATGCTCATCAAGAATACTACATTTGAAGATCCAATTGCCCAAATGTCGAGTGTGATGCTCGAATGAATCCACCAACCCCCTGAAGGACTGATTGAGCTCAATAACCCTGGAATTTGACATAGCATTGAAATCTACCTCACCCTTGAGCATGCCTCACAAAAGGCTTACAAGCCTGTCATGAAATGGACAAGGTCAAATTTCACTGGTGCTGCTAGAGTCACAAGTTGCCTCACATTCAATGCGGTCGAGAATCTCATTGCAGCACATACTGGAGTCAAGCCCCTTGAACATGACATGTGTGTCGACTTGTGTGCTGCATTCACTGGACCATTTTCTGATCTTGAACGATGTCCAACTTGTGACAAAATTTGATGGAATGAAGCTAAACTACAGGCGACGAATGGATGAGTCAAGGCTCCAGCAAAGAAGTTCATCACTCTTCCTCTTGGCACCCAGCTTCAGGCACTCTATCGAGATCCTGACTGTGCACGCGAAATGTGATATCTCCATGAATGAACTCAACAAATCTTTGATGAGTACGAAGAAAGAGAAAGATTTCTGTCATTGATGACATCGCAGCGGGATGGGATTACTTGGGGGCTGCACTCACAGATGACATCAAGAAAAACGATATAATCATCATGACTTCCCTTGATGGTGCTCAGTTATTCGAGGACAAGGACTCTGATTGCTGGATCTATATCTGGATTATTCTTAACCTCACTCCAGACAAATAGTACTGCAAATCTCGCGTTCTTCCTGGTGGATTTATTCCAGGTCCAAATAATCCAAAAAATATTGACTCATTTCTAGTTGTCGGAATCCACCATGTTGCTGCATTGCAAAACAAAGGCCTCAAGATCTGGGACTCAGCTCAAAACACAGTATTTAGATCAGATATTTCTTTTCTTTTCATGACTGCTGATGGACCCGGGCTTGTCTACTGGTGTTATAAACGTGTTACTTCTCCGATACAAGCAAATGCCCCTACAGTAAGGGAATTGGACTTGGCCAGGATCGAACGCTCGACCTGGCATAATACTTAACTATTACATAAGCATGTCACATGACCTAACACGTGTTTTTAATCTCCACTTTATTAAATACATGAGGCATACAGCCTTCTTAATTACTGCTTCTATTAATGCTTTTTATTCACACACGTTCGTAGTTAATCCCCCAGCTTAGCAGCAGGTCCATTAGGTGTAGCTAGTCTTTTGTGTGATTGTGTGACTGTCTAAATTAGTAGTTACACTTCAGAGGCCTGGGCTATTACTTCGGTGTAGCCTCTATCTCTTTCCTTTCTCTCTCCTCCTTGCCAGTTCGATGGTTACCTGTAAAACTGTTCACCTTTGTACACATCTATTGGGGTTTAGTGTGCCCTAGTAGATTAGCTAGTGGAGGCCCTGTGGCGCAGGTCTAAGGATCTGTAACAACTACTTACCATTTGAACGGGTGTGTTTTTTTACCTCTATTGATAGTAGCAAGTGTGAGTTCCTTTGAACTCTCTTCTTTCTTGGCAATAAGTATAGTTGGAAGACAAATTGGACTCTTGATTGCCAATGGAGTAGGGGTTTGAGAGGATGTGATCTTATGAGAGGATGGGGTGGCAAGAACATGAGAGGAAATAACCTCGATGGTCTGTAAAGATAAAAATATAAGTAAGAGAGATACAGTAAAGATGTAACTTACAAGCGGTCCAGAAAAGTCTGGATTGAACGTAAATGAGTACATATCTTCTGGATGCTTGAGTGGAACAGCAAGCTGTATAATGTTTGCAGATGGCATGAGGAAGTAGTCTGAGTATATTCACTCCGATTAGATAAAATCATGACTTCATTATATGAAACTTACTTCTTACTTCTGTGACCTTTCGCAACACTCCAATCCTACTCTTTCTTTGAACCAGCACCATGTGACGCCAGGTTCTGTCACCCACACCATCTTTAACAGACATGTCTCCCCCATCTTCATCTCAGCCTCGTGCTTATGAGCAAATGTTTTCACCTACACCAACTCCATCAATTTTTTCCTCCCCTGCCAACGTATCACTGCCACTTATCGAACAATTCGGATTGGTGAGTAAATCTTTCTAATCAACTATTTTACAGATTATATCTCAGATAAGCAGCCAGGTTATGGCCATCCAGTCCTTAGTGACTATATGCATGAGCTTCTTCATGCATGCGGGCGTATCAAGCAGCTCGAGCTTGAAAATGCTCGAATTGGCTCTGAGTGTGACACACTACAGTAACTGTTTGTTTCCGAATCCTCATATATTGATGTCTTTTTAAGGGATGTACTCTATTGCAAAGGAAGTCAGTTGATCAATCCTTGACTCCAACGTACCAGTGAGAATGCTCAGAAACCATCCAATGACCCACAACTCCATTCCAGCATCACCATCAGTCCGTTGAGCCCATTGAAGGCAGAAATCACTCAGCTCGAGAGCAACTTCTGTCCAATGAAGGACTCTTACCCTGACATCAAATTCTGGAAGGTCGAAGCATATAACAATTGGTTAGACTCACCAGAAGCACAACTCATTCAACTCAAATGTGATCAAGTCAGTTATATCAAAGAATTGAATGGCACAATCACTCCTAGGGTCAGGGTGGAGAAAATATGCAGCTGTATGCAAAGTGTCTGGAAAGAGCTCACACTCAGGAAACATGTTCCATAGACCTATGGAGAACTAGATGCTAGTTCTTACAAGTATTTTCACCCGTTTATTGAATCAGCTTATCCACTTTTCAAGTGTGCAGAGGATGGAGGATGGATGGAAGTTGGATCGGCTGGTGCGCACAATCTATCCATCATGGCAATGTAACTACTTGGATACAATTGGAGACTTGATCTCAAAGGACGAAAGGAAGCGACGAAGGGATGCAAAGCAAGGTAAGACAGGGGAGCATCACACTGGTGAAACTCTCTTCTCTTGCAAGAGACAGTGAGGTATGTTTTATTGTTCAGATAATCTATATATATGGCTGATAAGGTTTACAGTCGTTTTGCATGACGATATTACTGGAGTCTCAAATAGCAAAAAGTCATCTGCATCCAAATCAACCACATCATACTCGCCAGCTTCTGAATCAATATCTCTGTCGACCAGTTCCCCCCCAATCCAATTCAAAATGAGACACCTTCCACATCCAAATCCAGTGTCCAGACAGACAACACGCTTGAATATGTTAATATTCTGTATGTCAAGTTTTATCATATTCTATGAAATTAATGCATAACTAGATTCGATTTGGCACAAGTTGCCTCCTCGCTTGGGATTACTATGTGTTAAAGGGCTGAGACGGATAGAAGGGCGAGAGTTCGGAGGTACTGTTAAGACCGTAGGAGCGGAAAGCAACTGCTAAGCTGCGCAAGAATGGAGGGTCGGAGGTCGGCACAAAGCGAAGGTGCCGAATTGTCAGGCAAGGCCCAGGTCAGCTCCGGAGGGTGGAGTTAGCTTTTCGGGGTGGTGGGACGTTGGCTTCACCTTATGTGGTGCACCTCTGCCGCAAGTCAGTCCCAGATTTCGGAGGTCAGAAATGGAGTGGGGGAAGCGAGACTTAGTCTTCGGGAGGACTAATCTGGCGAGCGATCTAAGAGTAGAGCCTGGGGAGACTCAGAGGGCAGAAAGGAGCTGAGGCCAAGTTGATATTCGAACTGCGTAATACAGGGATAGGCTCATACTTTAAATACCCAGATTGTAAGTAGATTACGGAGGGAATATTACGAGTAGGATTGGAGGAATATCACGAGTGAAACAAAACCGGAGTCCCATCACAAGAGTGGGGACCCTTGTTTCTGAGACCCGGAGCTGTCAGAGAGTGAGACAAGTATTCGGAATACCTTCTGACAGCTTTTGAAATCAAAGAACAAGATCGGGGTCTTATCCCGACAGTTGAAGGTCGGGGGCTAGACTCCGCGACGGAGGGTGTGAAATCTATGAACGATTTTGAAATAGTGTATCAGGGGGAGAAATCAAATAAAAATCCTAGAGGTCCAGAGACCCGGAGTTACATTCCGATAGAGAACACACTGGAGTTCGCTTCTTTTTGAAGCAGAGTTGCACTCGGAGTGCCGGAGTTGTAGGTGGAGGTTCGGAGTTGCGCTCGGAGGGTCCAGGATATGACACTATGCCCAACAACAGCATCACAAAGTCCATTCTACACACACCTGATCCTGGGCTTCTTGCTTCCAACTGTAAGGAATAGCTTCATGCGCTAAACCTAAACCCGCATGATGTCTATGATGCCCTGGTACTACTAGTACTTAACATAATCCAAACTAGGGACGAAGTCCCCACAGCCCTAAAAGCATCGGGCGTCTTAGAATAACCAAAGACCGGAAACGGACGGTGCCGGACTCTGCTTAACGTCTACAATCGGAGACGCCACTGTCAAGGTGACAGGGAACCCCCTCTAGTGCTCTATGAGGGAACAGCAACTTTATCCAACTTATGTAGTGCTGGACGGGCGCATCGAATAGCGTTGGGCGGATGCTAGTCCTGTGTGCATCAGGTGCACATAACCCTCGTCTCCATACGTCTGGAGCCCAACGGACTGTTAGGGGCGTCACCCACTGTGCCAGGACCTAACCCTGGTCACCAGGGAGACTCACATGCATCATCGAGTAAGAACTCAAGTTGCAAAGCTAAGGGATCTACCCCTAGCTCGTCCCTACTTATATACATCTCCAGGGTGGCAGTGTACTAGCCACCCTCTACCCTAGAGATAGCAAATATAGTACATGACATCATAGTGATGTCATGGAGATATAAATAAGAGGTCTAGCCTATGCATGAGGCATCTAGCCTTACATATGAGGCGCCTCAGCTAAGGCATGCATCAACATGCCGTTGCCACAAGTCCATGGTCTAGAACCTGGGCTAAGGGTTCTATGAATAAGAATATTAGTAAGCCCAAATGTGACATAGTGTCACATCACATGATGTCACGCAGTCATGCGTGACAGAGTGTGACATGTGACATCATGTGATGTCACGTCACGTGTTGAGTCATGTGACCTAGTCTGTCACAATGACCCAAGAAAATAAGTAAAGTAAAGAAATGTCCGTAGAATAATAAGGAATGCATAATAAAATAAGGGGAAAATAGTCTATGCAAGCCAGAGGGCGGACGTCGAGTCCTGTGTTCCTAACACTTTCAGGGTCCCTTGCTGGTACTTCGGTATCAGTGACTGATCCTTTCTCTTTGAGTTTTCTCCTTGCCAGTCTGCATTGTACTGAGAATGATTGCAACTTTATAACAAGTCCTAGGGGTTTAGTGTACCCCCTTCGACTTAGATAGTGGAGTCCCTGTGGAACTTGTCCTAGGACTTGTAACACTTTCCATGACATTGCTGTTTTGAATTGACCATATCTCCATACCCTGTGAACCAAATTACATGATCTAAGGGGCAATATTGTAGCCAAGGGTATGTACTATTTATAACTACACCAAAGCTGTGGCGACCCTAGAATCTAAGAAAGACCCTGGGTGCTCACACTATACCTCAACAAGCGAAGATGCTAAGATCGAACCAAGAAGTAGGCGTTAACCCACAAGAACTTGACCAAAGTTCTTGGGGCGCTTTCATTCACTCTTATATACTTTAGCTACATGGTCCGTGCGCACTGCGCAGCGTATTACTAATACTACCTATGATAAGAGCGAATATTGCTATTCGCTTGCTATACTTATTATCTATGCTACAAGGTTTGATGTGATTATGTGAAATGGTGAAATATGTGAAGATGTGATAACGTGAAGGTGTGAAGAGGTGAAAGGGTGAATGGATAGATAATTCCCACGGTCACGTGACTGGAAAATGAATATTTACTGAAGGAGCATTCAACTGCTCAACTTCATAAATATAATGAAAATAAATATTAATCACCAAGACAGGGGTTAAAAGCGAGCGCACAGCAGCTCAAGCTTTGTGTTTCTAACAGTTTCCTTTCAGAGACCTGGGTTATCACTTCGGTGTAACCTCTGTCTCTTTCTTTCTCCTTTCTCCTTATCAGTTCGATGGTTATCTGTAAAACTGGTCACCTTTGTACAAGTCTATTGGAGTTTAGCATGCCTGTCATATCCCAGACCCTCCGAGCACAACTCCGAACCTCCACTTATAACTCTGACACTCCGAGCACAACTCCGCTTCGAAGAGAAGCGAACTCCAGTGTGTTCTCTATCAGAACGTAACTCCGGATCTCTGGACCTCTAGGACTTTTATTTGATTTCTTCCCCCGATGCTTTATTTCAAAATCATTCATAGATTTCACATTCTCCATCTCGGAATCTAGTTCCCGACCTTCAACTGTCGGGATAAGACCCCGATCTTGTTCTTTGATTTCAAAAGCTGTCAGAAGGTATTCCGAATACTTGTCTCACTCTCTGACAGCTCTGGGTCTCAGAAGCAAGGGTTCCTGCTCTTGTGACGGGACTCCAGATTTGTTTCACTCGTGATATTCCTCCGATCCTGCTCATAATATTCCCTCCGTAATCTACTTACAATCCAGGTATTTAAAGTACAAGCCTATCCCTGTACTCCGCAGTTCGAATATCGACTTGGCCTCAGCTCCTTTCTGCCCTCTGAGTCTTCCCAGGCTCTACTCTTAGATCGCTCGCCAGATTAGTCCTCCTGAAGACTAAGTCTCGCTCCCTTCACTCCGTTTCCAACCTCCGAAATCTCGGACTGACTTGCGGCAGAGGTGCACCACATGTTACAGACGCTCTGTCTGCAACATCGTCACTACACTACGCCCACTGCGTTCCTCTCTTTCTTAATCCTTTTCCTCTATTAACCATATTATTTCCCCAAGAAGGGCTTTCCTATTACTGATGCCTTACCATAAGGAGGGGAAATCCCTATCCCTTTCCTCCCTCCTTGTTATCACATTATTCATGACGTCATTGCATGATGTCATCTGTCACTCTTACCGATCACATTCTAGATCTCCTCTAGAACGTTCTCTGTCATTCGCTAAGCACTTCTTTACTTTCCCATGATGTCATCACTGACGTCATGCCTACCATTTAGTGCATGTTGGGTCTAGGCCCCTCATGTATGATCTTCCATCAGCATATGTAGGGTTCACCCCTCCACATGTTGCCTCATCTTTAGTGCATGCTGGACAGCCATCCTCATGTACGCCTTGTGTGCACCGCATGTAGGGGAGTGCCCCCTCATGTATCCCTCACCCATCAAGCATGTCAGGCTGTGCCTTGACAATGCCTCATGTATCTCTGCATGGATTCCTCATGCATCAGGTCTAGTTCATTTTAGACCTTGTATATTAACTTCCACCGCTTCTATATGATGTTACCATGACATCATACCCTTGATCCTAGGCCTTACGCCTCCCATGCTATCTTTACATAATCCTGTACAGTAGACACTATATAATGGCATGCAAGGCAAGGATCAACCTCAAGTTGATCTTTCTTTTGCCTATTAGTTTTCATGGAACACATCCACTGAACTTAGCAAGTATAACAAAGACTAGTAGTGGTTGGTAACGCAAACCCAACTTATGACACTGTCCAAGTGTACCTCAAGTCACTTCACAAGCCTCTCTGGGAGCCCCCAAGTCTACGTTGTCTACAACGTATCCTCTATCATACGTTCCCTCCTTCTTTTACTTTGTTATTTGGTTATTTGGTTTAGGAACGCCTCTTCATCACAACTTCTAGTCTCATCCATTCAAAGTGGTAATACCACATAAGGTGAAGCCAACGTCCCACAAACCCGAGAACTAACTCCACCCTCTGGAGTTGCTCCGGAGCTGACCTCGGCCTTGCCTGACAGTTTGGCACCTCCGTCTTCGTGCCGATCTCTGACCCTCCGTCTTTGTGCCGATCTCCAATCCTCCGTCTTCGTGCCGATCTCTGACCCTCCATCCTGTCAGTCGACTTTGATAGTTGTTTGCAACAATCAAGCAGCTTTTAGCTTTTAACAGTTTTAACAGTATATTCGAACTCACATCTGTCGAACAAGTCTTACTATGGCTACTCGTATCATGCGATCCCAGACCTTGGCTTCAGGCTCTAACTGCCTTTCCCCCCCTAGAAATAACCCGTTGAGCTCCCATGGAAGTGGTCGGCGAGGCCCAGAACTTGTAGATCAGTTTCGGAGTTTCTCTGTTTGACATACCCCTATCTCTGCTTCCATATCGCGTCCCCTCCCACTATCACCTACTCCAGGACCACGTATTGTTGAACTCCCATATGACAACCTAGAGAGGGATACTTTGTGTTAGAAACACAAAGCTTGAGCTGCTGTGCGCTCGCTTTAAGCCCCTGTCTTGGTGGATAATATTTATTTTCATTATATTTATGAAGTTGAGCTGCTGAGCGCTCCTTCAGTAA
>JBBPOI010000305.1:0-16855 GCA_038091355.1 Phylloboletellus chloephorus | reverse complement strand
TAATAAAATAAAAGGAAAATAGTCCCTGCAAGCCAGAGGGAGGACGTTGAGTCCTGTGTTCCTAACAGCCGAAGCAAACAAGTGGATTAAACTGGGGATTAACTATGATACATGGTTCTTTATATACCCCAGACTACTGCGCACGGACCAAGCTGTGTGTGGGAAATAGAATGTTCTAATCAGAACACATGTCAAACGTGTGTGAAATAGAAGTGTAAATAGAAGCGGTAATTAAGAAGGCTGTATGCCTCATGTATTTAATAAAGCGGAGATTAAAACCATGTGTTAGGTCACATGACATGCTTATGTAATAGCTAAGTATTATGCCAGGTCGAGCGTTTGATCCTGGCCAAGTCCAACTCTTTTACTATAGGGGTGTTTCGTTCGTATAGGAGAGGCAACGCGTTTATAACAGGTCAAGTGTAACAATTACCTACATTCGCATTTCAGATAAGGTAATAGTATTAGTTTAGGGATTAGATTATAGGAAGGCAGTATTACCTTGCTAGAAGTCTAGGATTAGCCTTTAGATATTGCAAGTTGCCACAGCTAGTAGCAGCATGTACCCTCATGTTATTAATAAAGCAGAGATTAAAAACACAGGTTTAGTCACATGACTTGCTTATGTAATAGGTTTTCACATATATGAGGTTGAGAGTTCAATCCCAACCAAGTCCAACTCTTTTTATGATCCTTGTACCCATGATATCAGCAACAAAACCATTGCAATGAGTTGCAATGAACCAATTTTCTGAATGCACAAGTCAATCACATTGCTTTGTTTAAGAAAATTCAAGCTATGATGTCTGAAATGTGACACAAAGGTCAACATGGAGAAGCAAATGATAGAGTCAAACATTGCTTTGCAAAAAATACAACAAACTGTATAAATTTGCTGAGTTTATCACCCGGACGATGTTTACTCGAATGATATTTCTCCAAGGTTCACAATGTCTCGGCAGTCACTGGACCACTACAACCGTGCCACAATTTTCGAGTCCTTTGTCTTGACGCCATGGGTATCATCCAGCCACCCGACACGTCGCTCGTTCCACCAACGAACAGCATATTCCTTCTCTGCGTCCCCAACATTTTCCATAATCTCTTGGAACAATGCTTCCACAAGTTCTTTGCGCTTCGCGTCGCTGGGCGCGCCGTCAACGACGTCCTGCACTGCTGACAATGCTCGAGGAAGAAGCTCGAGAGGGAGGGACGGTACACTCGATATCAGAGCTAACTGCAGCCGGTGCCGTCGGTCGACGTCTTGCGGTATCTCTTGGCAAGTTGCGAGCACCGAGTCGATGCATAGCCATGCAAGTGCAGGATCTCGAGTTAGCGACGCACTCTTGACAAGACCCGCGAACGCGAGACAGAGCTGTGTCACATTCAACCTTCCTTCTAAAGAGTTCTGTGCAACCATCAGCTTGCGCTTAGTTTACGAGTGGAAATGTACACTCACCTCCAGTAGGCACTGCAGGTAGAACGGCACCATCTTCTCAGTGACTGCGGAGTCTGACATGGTCGGATCATTCGCATTCTCAACAATCCGTTTCGAGCGCGACGACAAGATGGCTAGCACAACACTGTGAGCAGACTCGAATTCCCCACGGTGCATAGCGTCCGTCAGATGTCTGGGGAATGGTTACTACAATCATCTGAACATCTTGGATGCTTGACTCACAAGGAACAGAGCGGCAAAACATTTGTCTGAATCGTTGTCGTGTTCAGAACGGGCACCAACTGCTCGATCGCACTCAAAGCGAAAGCTTTCTTTGCTTGATGCACAGGATGCGTCGAAACAAGCTCGCTCGACGATATTTCGTCGCACAGCCCTTTGACAAACTGCTCACTTTCGTCTGCATTGTGCGCCAAGATATCGAGAGCGAGGTAAAAGCACCGCTTAAGCTCGACAAATGCTCCGTGACCAGCACCACCGAATTTCTCGATGATGAAAGCCAAATGAGAGAGCGTGCGTAGCGCGATAAGTGCAAGTGTCGAGGATGAGTGGCTGAACGCTGGCGGCACGTAGACTGACGTCGACAGGCCCCCTTCAGTTATCATGATCGTACAAAATAGCAGAGTCTTGAGGATTATCCAGATAGACGCGTTGAGTGGTCGGGTCCCTGGATCTACCTAGGTGTGAGACAACACGGAGTCGCTCAGAAAGAGCGCATACCTATGGACTCTTCTTCGATCCCAGCCAAGCCGCTGTCCAGCCATCCAGCTTCGACCTTCTTTGCCATGGTTTCTAGGGTGTGAAATGTCTCATGGACGGGAGGAAGCGCGAGCTTAGGACGATAGTCGATGAACAGTGAGATGCTTCTGAAGCACAGTTTCGAGAGAGCGCCCATGTGAATCATCGCATGAGAGGATGCTATTGCATTGATTTCCCCGTGGATGGGAGCCTCCGGCTGGCAAAGATGGATAAAATACATCAGGATCTGTTCACATGGGACACACCTTGAGGGATACTTTGAACTCAGGGTTGGATTCTAGATACGAGGGAAATGTGGAAATGAAATCTCCGTGTGCAAATGCTTGCGTTATCGCGCGGATCAGTAAACTCAGCGTTTGCTAATGTCGGTCAGCGGGGCAGAGGCATCAGCACGGTGAGACACACCTGCAACGGCAACGCAACGAACTTTTCCGGTGGAACAACAAGGAGAGCCTGGGACGAGATGATCAGGGGAAGCGTGAGGGCATCCTCTGTGTCCAAGCTTAGCACGAAGGCCTGCTCAAGTGGTGAATACGGGCGCACCTCCCGCTTTGGTGACAGGCTGGAATTCCTTGCCCCAGGAATCGGACGACGTAAAGAGGTCGATCACGTCTGCGAATGCGAGGACCAAGTCGTCCTCAACCTCGGACTTTACGTCTCGCTGCTTTGCTGGCAACTGAGCGAGTACGTCCTCGAGCCCCAGGAGGAGCCCGGAGCAGCAGGCGAGGCGGGTGATGGCATGACCACCCTGGAGCCCCCTGAGGAGGGCCGCAGACCAGCTGGTGAGACGTGCGGCGAGACTCGGAGAGAATGGGCCGCCTGGCTCGTCCTTTGCGAGGCGGAGCTTTGCGTGGACAGCACGGCGGAAGGAGGTGGAGAGGGCGTCGAGGCTGGCGAGGGCAAAGGGACGGAAGAGGGGGCTGCTGACGATGGCCGCGGCGAGGGGGGTGGGCGCGGGTGTGAGCTGGGCGAGGTGGAGTGCGATGAGGTGCTGGAGCGGGGGCGTCGTGGACGAGGGCCGGTGGAGGTGGCCGAGCAGGACGGTGACGGTGGCGGACATGGCGGACACACACCCGCCCACCATGCCGCCGCAGCTCTCAGCAGGCATCTGCGCAAGGCTCAACGCCGCGTCCCCCACCGAGATCGACGAGCTCGGCGCGGGATACACCGTCCAGCTCCTCTCCATCAAGAAGGTCAACGCGATCACCGCCGCCGCCCCCGCCATCGACCGCTATCGCATCATCCTCTCCGACGGCGTGCACTACGTCCAGGCAATGCTTGCAACGCAGCTCAACGACCTCGTCGCCCGTGGAGACGTCGTCAAGAACACCGTCGTCGTCATCGACAAGCTCACATGCAACTTCGTCCAAGACAAGAGGTCAGGTCCCAGCGTCCTTGTCCAGTGTTCATTGCGCTCATCCATTTCTAGGCTCATCATCATTCTCGACCTCCACGTCGTCTCTCGCGATGAAGAGAAAATCGGCGGTCCCGCCGCCGTCCCAGCCACCCCTGCCACCACCGACCCTCCCGCTTCGACGAGCATCGCCGCCCACCCCCCCGTGTCCACCAGCAGAGTGGCCCTGCCGCGCTCGGGTCCTGGTGGTAGGCAAGGCAGAGCTATCTATCCTCTCGAAGGCCTCAGCCCATATCAAAACAACTGGACCATCAAGGCCCGCGTCACTCAGAAGTCCGAGGTCAAGACCTGGTCGAATCAGCGCGGAGAAGGAAAGCTTTTCAACGTGACCTTGATGGACGAGACAGGTGAGATCCGTGGGACTGGTTTCAACGCAGTCGTGGACGAGCTCTACGACAAATTGGAGGAAGGCAAAGTTTACTACATATCCAAAGCCCGAGTGAATCTTGCCAAGAAGAAGTTCTCTAATGTCCAGAACGACTACGAGTTGAACTTCGAGAAGAACACCGAAGTGGAAGAGGTAGGCCAGTCAACCAAATTCGCCCTTTCAGTTGGCGAATTGACATCGTAGTGTGTGGACGCAACCAACCTACCGATGATGAGGTACAACTTTATCCCGCTGTCATCGCTGGAGGATCTCCAGAAAGACTCAACTTGTGGTGCGTACCCTCTTGAGGGTGCTAGTTCAAGTGATTAAGCGAAAGCAGATGTCATCGGCATCGTTAAGGAAGTTGGACCTCTCGGGGAAGTCATCTCCAAAGCATCCAATAAGACAGCAAGTATCCCCTCCCGAGATCACCCCTGCTGTCTAAGCATCATTCCAGGTGGCAAAACGTGACCTTACTCTCGTTGACAAGTCGCTTTACTCGGTTAGGATGACCATCTGGGGGAGACAGGCGGAGACATTCACAGCCGATGACCTCCCTGTCGTTGCATTCAAAGGCGTCAAAGTTGGAGATTTCGGAGGTATGTCTGCAGCTCCATTCGTTATGCCCACTACATCCCAATCCCAGGACGCAGCCTTTCAATGCTGTCTTCGAGCTATATGACAGTCTCGCCTGACATCGAGGAAGCCCATTTACTGCGTGGTTGGTACGACGGCATCGGAGCCGAGAAATCCTTCCAGTCGCATTCAAACAGCATGTCGTCTGGTGGAACATCATTCGGCGCCTTCAACCGCAACGAAATGCGTCATATCAGCGACGTTAGGGAATCGCAGCTCGGCATGTCTGACAAAGCAGAGTTCTTCTCTGCCCGTGCTACGGTAATGCACATCAAGACCGACAACGTTGCCTATCCCGCGTGTCCCACGCAGGGCTGCAACAAGAAAGTCACTGATGTGGGCGACGGTTGGCGGTGTGAGAAATGTGAAAAGACATTCGAGCGCCCAGAATACCGGTACGTTCTACATGCGCGTTCTACGTCTGCGTCTTGACTCATTTGTCAGATACATCATGTCGATGGCGGTAGCGGACTGGTCGGGCCAACTGTGGTTCCAAGGGTTCAACGACGCTGGCCTTGCCGTCTTCGGGAAAACTGCAGATGAGGTCATGGAGATCAAGGTGGGTACCTTCACTCTTGTGCGTGGTCACTGACTGAACTCGCGTCAAGGAGCGTAACGAGGGCGAATATAACGCTCTCATGGCGCGGTCGGCCGGAAGGACTTTTAATTTCAGCTGTCGAGCCAAGCAAGATACCTACAATGTGAGTGACTGTGTTTTCGAGCTGGAGATGGCATTCATTTTCGCATAGGATCAAACACGTGTGAGGTATGGCATCTCGAAGATAAGCCAGGTGGACTACTACGAAGAGGCCAAATACCTTCGTGACTCCCTGATGCAATCAAACTGGGCAGTGTAAGTCCCTGGGCAAGAAGTGGTCGTATGTATATGCGCAACTGTAATTCATTTGTTACGTCTCCTTGCGCTTGATGGTGGTTGTATCTCCAGATCACGTACTATCGACAAAGCAGCACAACTTGAAGAGGGTCGTTTGCGAACAACACCAAAGGCTATGATGTGGGGGTCGCGGCGGCGCCTGAATAGCCAACAGCCTTCGGCATCTTCTTCTCCCCGGTCGTCAGCTGTTCTAGATCCGCAGGCTTGAAGTAATGCGGCGCGACTATAAGACAAACCAGGTCTAGTAAGCACAAAACCCCGACCAGCGACCAACGACTCGCCTTCCAGTAGCCACGCGGGTTTGATCTCCATCACTTGCCTGTCGGACCAAGGATCTCAGCATGTGTGATGCCCTAAGCATAACACCCGACCCACCTCATGTACGACTTAGATGTCATCACGAGCTCGTAGTACAGCATCATCTTCACGGGAGGCTGATGCTGGAAAAGACCCGACGAGGGATGGATGTACACCGTCTGGTTGGTCTTGAGCGTCCGATACGAATCCCCGCTCTTCTGCAGTTGGGCCTGGAGAATGGGCATCAGCGTCGCAGCGAACGCAACCTCAACCACGAAGCGAAAACTCACCGTATTATAAAAGTATCCAGAAGTGATCGCCTTTTGTATGGGTGTGATATCATTCGAGTTGGGGTTGCTCCTCACGATCACCTCCACCCGCTCACAAAGGCCCGCGAGCTGATCCCTAATATCCCTCGCGCGACTTAGGCTCTTGAACTGCAAGAACTGCTCGTAGCAGAATTGCTGTGAGTAGTTCGTGTCCGCCCATTGTTCCCAGACGTTCAGCAGGGTAAAATGATCACCTCCAGCACGAACAAAGTTCTGTCGGGCTTGGTCGGCATGGAGTTTCTTGTCCTTGGGACGGTAGAAGAGAGACGAGGATTCTGACAACATTGATATGATAGTAAGGACCTGTCAAAACTAAGGGTCAGCTCCCCACTCCTAGACAACAATAATCGCCCTCACCTCGTCTGTGCAGACATACTGCTCACTCTCAATGATTGCCTTGCTAAGCATAGGGTCCACAGGGAACTCTGCCATCCGTCTCCCAAGTTTCGTTAGTTCCCCTCTGTCGTTCAACGCACCCAGTGCATATAGCAACTCAAGTGCACGGATGAGCGTCTCGCCAGGGGGTGGATCCATGAACTCGAACTCCATGAAGTTGTTGATCCCCAGAGACTTTAGCAGAAGGACGGTCATGCCCAGGTTAGTGCGTTGGATTTCTGGGATGGTATTCTCTTCCAGTTCGTTTGCAAAGGCCCATTTCGTATACAGACGGAATGCTTTGCCTGGCCCTACACGTCCTGCACGACCAGCGCGCTGGTTCGCCGAAGCTCTTGAGCACTAGATAACGGAGTCAGTGGGTTGGGTCACATGTTGAGACGTCAGACTCACGGGTACCACGATCAACGAACTCATACCCGTTCTTGGGTTATATACATTCTGCTTCACGAATCCCGGGTCGATCACAAACACCACCCCTTCGATGGTGATACTCGTCTCTGCGATGTTGGTGGCCAGGACAACCTTGCGAGCGCCTGGCGGCGTAGGCTCAAATATCTTTGCTTGCATGTCCGACGGGAGGTTCGCATAGATGGGACAAATGATTAGTTCGGCGATCTTGTTTCCAAGAGCGCGTGCTGTTTCCTGGAGGTTCTCCTGAGCGGCCTCGATTTCGTCTTGACCCTAAACGATGATCGTGTCAAGGAATTGGTGAAGCACGAAAGTAACGTCTCAGACTTACGGTGAAGAAAACAAGGATGTCGCCTTTTGGCTGAGTCGTGTGGATCTGGAAGACGGTGGTGATGGAAGCATGGAGGTAGTTGGCTTCCGGTTGAGGAGTGTAGTGAATATCTACCGGGTATCGACGTCCAGGAACTGGCAAGTGCGAATGAAGCCGTTGTTACACTGAGTCGAGTCTAGATTTGCTTACCGTAAAATACAGGCGCATTGTCGAAGTATTCACTGAACTTCTCGGCGTCCATGGTAGCGCTCGAAATCAACAGTCGAAGTTCCGGACGAAACCTTGCGATATCCTATTTGCACCGTGATAAGCCTACGAGAATAACAGCTGGTGGGGTCGTCGCACCTTGACGAGGGCAAACAAAATGTCCGTGCTGAGAGTTCTCTCGTGCGCTTCGTCAATTATCAGCGCCGAGTATCCCGCAAGATCTGGTTCTGTCAAAAACTCTCTCAGGAGCATACCATCCGTCATATACTTGAGCACCGTTTTGTCGCTTGTGCAATCCTCAAACCGGATGGAATAGCCGACCTCATATCCAACTTTGGTACCCATCTCCTCTGCAACGCGTGCAGCAACGGACATGGCAGCCACTCGCCGAGGTTGTGTGCATCCGATTTTCAGACCACCAGCGGTATAACCAGCTTCGTGAAGATATTGTGGTAGCTGTGTTGTCTTCCCAGAACCAGTTTCAGCGACGACGATGAGAACTTGGTGCTCTTTGATTGCAGCCAGAAGTTCCTGGCGATAGGTATAGATGGGGAGGGACTTGCGGGTCTCTTCGATCGATTTGACTGGGTAACAAGCAGTGAGGAAGAGTGTCTGATGCGGAAAGAAAATGATGACGATGCGTACTTCGTTGCTCAGCCTCTTCAATCTGTCGTTGGAGAAGTTTGTCCTTTTCGCTCATCGTGCCCTCGCCTTTCAGGGTCTGGTCCATGACGAACTTGATCGTCTGGCTCTCGTCGAAAACATACTCGTAATCATCCACGATCTCTCGTTTATCCATCGCGCCGGTCTTGAAAGTACTGTGCTTCGTTTGACTGGCCTCCCACTGGTCGACGTCGGTCACGAATTGGTCGTCCTTGGGTTTAGCCTCTTCATATCGCTTGTACAGAACATTCTCTTTCTTCTTTTTATCGATTTTCCCCTGCTCTGTGAAGTAATCCTCGGGAAGCTGGTATCCCTCCCACTTGTCATTTATCTTGAGGCGTTCCTCGACGAGTTTCAGAAGTTCCTTTTTCCTTTCCAATTCCCGTTGCTCTCGTTTTGAAATCTTCATGCCAACAAAGAGGGCCTGGTCGTCCGCAATCTCTTTGCGCAAGAGTTCGATCTGCTGAATTTCTCGTTTCGTGAGATATTCTTGACGGGAGTGGATGCGGAGGGAAGGGAGTGCTCGAACGCGGGCTTCTGCATTGTCTGCGAGCTGTCTACGGGCAGCAGCGTCAGCAGCACCAGGACCTGACGCACGGGAGGAGCGGTCTTCCACGAGCTTCTTCGTTTTCTCGAGGTCGCGCTGGCGCACACGCTCGGCGAATTCATCTCGGGATTTCAAGTCCTCGATACGCTCTCTCTCCTTGCGGGCCTCCTCATCTTCGAGCTCGGGAATGTCGAGCCGTTCGTCATCTGGGGGGGTGCGAGAGCGGGACCGCGATACGAACTCGTCGGTTCTATGCCGTTTCCGTGCCTTTTCATCCTCATCACTCTCCCACTCTTTGCTGTCGAGCTCCCGCTTGCGGAGGCGTCGCCCTTGCTTTTCTTTCCCAGCACGTCTGCTCGACTCGACGACCTCCACTTTCGTTTCGCCTTCGTCGGGGAGAAAGCCATATTTCTTGGCAGTGAGCTGACGGGCCTCGCGTTCGGCTAGTTTGCGCGCGCGTTCATCTGCGGTCGGGTTCTGTTTGTGTTTCGACTTCCGGGGAGCGCGTTGAAAGAGCTCGGTGACGAATGCATGGGCGTCGGAGGTGTTTGGGAGACCGCATGCAGTGAGAGAGGCAAAGAGGGCGTCGGGCGACTTTGAGGACGCGGCTGGCAGAAGCGGATGAGGTGAGGCAACGGAGGAAGGAGAGGGACCGACCCGAGGCAGTCACGAAGTCGACGACACTTGTCTCGGAGAGACCGAAGATCTTGGATGGAGGTGAGCAGGGACATGCCAGCCGCTGTTGGATACATACTTTGAGACAGTTGTCGACAATGAATCGGTTGAGGTCGGTCGACATGGACGTCGGTGTCGATGAGCAGCACGCCCACACCCGGTTCTCACCGTCCGACTTCATCATGCTGGTCGACGCCGACGCCAGCGACGGTCAGCCCGACCCGCCCCAGAAGACGACCGCATACATCCAGCTCCGTTTCCAGCTCGAACGGTTCAGCGTCCATCGCATCGTCCGCCTCCCGCTCACGTACACCTTCGCCAACCTCCACACGCTGATCCAGTACATGTTCGGCTGGAGCGACTCCCATCTCCACCACGCACATGTCTTCCCCAACGCCGTGCTCTACAAAGACAAGCAACGCGCTCGCACTATCAAGTCTTGTGGTCGCAAGCGGCCGCTCGAGGACTACGAGCTCAATGACCCCTGGGCCATCGACCACTGGAAACGCTTCGAGCGCGCGGATCAGCCCATCTATCGTGTACAGCCCACAGTCACGCACAGAAAGGGCAAGCTTGATAGGATCATGACCATGGAGGATAAGAAGCTCGCTCTCGAGAGCATCTGGACACCCAACGAGGCCAACAACATCAGTGATGGCGAATGCTTGAATGCACAGATTGCAGTCATCTACACATATGATCTGGGTGGCATGTCTATCTCATACATTGTCTCTCCAGATCCTCATCGGTCGCGCTGTCAGATGAATGGACGGTGCATATCACTTGTGAGCAAGGCAAGATATTCTATAGTCTGGACACTCCCAGCAATCTCCCCATTTTCAAAGATGCTCAAGGAGCCGTGAGCCTGATGTCTCCCCATACGTAGACTTGTGCTGATGGATACATCCAGCCTCCCATCGAGGACGCCCACGGAGACGTCCCAGGGGTGATTATGCTCGAGTCCATTCTGCGTGGCTGGATGTTGACACGCTATTCACAGGAACTTGAAGGCGAAGAAAAAGCAGTCTCTCCCCGCCTTTTCGACGTTTCATACTTTCAAGGATATTGTCAAGGCCGAGTCACTTCTCGGTCTCGTAAGACCGAACTTGAAATCCTCACAATGCAGGAAGCCGAAGATCAGCGCCGCCAGTATCTGCTAAGGAAGCAAGAGAAACATGACCGAATTGCTAATGGTGAACAAAAAGAGGACAACGACTCTGACGAAGACTCTGACGAAGCGTAGCTGGTAACATGCAGACTATCGAGAGCACTAATCGAGGACCGAATCTACTCAATCGAGTATTTGAATGCAGAAAACGCAGTAGTCAAAGGACAGCAGTTTGCATATAGTCCTCCCATCTTTTGCCATGCGGAAGATTTATCACTTTGAGCTCCAGCCTGACGAAAGACTGGGTAGGAATTCTGCTCCATGTCTCATTAGGGCTGTCTCGGTGGGCAACTCGGTAAAGCAGAACAGCTTCCATCGAGTTACCGGAACGCTTGCATCGCCTGTCGAGTGTGGAAAAGTTCCATGCACCCAGGGAAAACTCAAGTTTACTCCTCTCGCCTGGCTCGTCCGGCTTGAAGTCGGGCAGGCAGTCTACCCGAACTTGGACCTCGAAGCATCGTAAAAGCGCCGTGTAGGCCGTCTCCCATGTCACGAGCATTGCAGGGAGAATCAAAAGCTTAATCGCCAATCCATTAGCAGCGAGTGCAATAGGTTCCTCGCGAACTAGTCCCGCGATGTCGTTGCTGCCGATGAAACAATCTGGGGAAGATGGGTAGCCCCGGGATCTGAGGCTCAAACCAGTTGCGGGGTTTCCGGTCCAGTTAACCACCTCCGGGCTGTTTGAAAGATGCACGATTTCCTTGAAGAGCCTCGAGAATGAGCGCTGAGCCCCCTCTCCATACGCGACATCGATGACGACGCCGAACACGCCCATGAGAGAGTAGGCTCTATCCTCTACCAACGTGGTGCTCCGATTTGCCGCCCAGCGCATGCGCTTGCTGATCTGGTAGGAATGTGGGGATACAGGGTTGAACTGCTGCAGGTCCCGCGGAGAGATGGAAGTGGCGTTCTCCACACCGGTTAAAATGGCTGATGACTGCTTGTCGTTAAAGTCGTTGCTCAACGGGTTCCACTCTCGATCATGGAACTTGACTCGCTGCGGAGCCAATAGCTCCAGTAGAGTCCATCCCCTTTTAAACCACACGTCTTGGCTGAGGTCTTGCACAGACGTCGTCTCGGCGAGGTGGACGATGCAGATGGACGAGTTGGCATACCACCTGTACATCGAGCGGATCGATCGATGCAGCTCGGCGTCGCTGGACTTGTCGATGCAACAGCTGTCGACCCATGCGAATTCCACGCCGTGATCTCTGCTCGCGATGTCGCAGAACTTTGCCACCTTGTAATGGCCGGGTCGGCCCTCGGACGATGGGAAGTCGGGCATGTCGCCGTACGTCGGCTCGGAATCACCCCAGTGATGGGACAAGATGGCATATTTCAACCGCTCGCGGAAGAAATCGCGGATATTTTCCGCATCAGCGGAGGAAGGCACAGGGTTGAGGAGAGATGAGCGAATGGCTTCTGGGAGATCATCCGCAGTGAGCCCGCTGAACAGTGGGCGGACACGTTCAAGCACGGCGTGTCTGTCGCATAGGCGCACGTTCTGGAGGTCGATGAGGTGGATGGGGAGTTCGTTGAAAACGTATCGCTGAAGTTCCTCTTCGATGCGAGTAGACAGTATGTCCTATCATAGCTCAGGTGAGAGGGATATCGCAACAGTGACTGGGGCTAGACTGACCGCGGCAGCCATCGAGTGGTGTCTGGAGAAACTGAAGGGGCGAGTGCAGGTGGGCACCCCAGTTGCCTCGTGCATGCGGTGAGCTCCGTGACAGAGATATCGATATCAGAATGAAATCCATCCACAGGACATAGATAATAAATCCACAGATTAGAACTACAATGGTCACTTGATCTAGTCCACCAATTCCCAAGCTTCTCCGAAACCCCTCTCCACTGGTACAATGGACTCGCAGATCGGACCGTCATTTCCCTGTCTCTCGGCGTGTGCGACGAACCTGTTCTGCAGGTCACCAAAGTGCAAATCCAAGGCAGCGCAATTACACGCTTTTGTGGCCTTCAGTTCTTCCGCGTCGGTGACGCGAAGGACAAACTCTTTGGAAGGTGCGATAGATATCTCGTCACTGCCAATCATGACGAAGCTCTTTGGCAGCTGAAAGTTCTTGATAGCCACGTTGTGAACTTGAATGCGGAATCTGGAGCGACGCTCGGTCGACACGTGAACGGTCTCGCAGTCCGTTTCTCCACAGACCAGACAATCCCCGTCGACACAGAAGTACCAGTGTCTCCGGTGGTCGGATCTGGAGCGAATGAAATACCTGCCGCGCCAATTCAACATTGAATTGCAGAGCTCAGACCGCCACTCACCAGTTACCACTGATGTGGTCCGTGACGTCGAGTGGCGGAAAGACGCTCAGAATCCTGCCGGTGTTGTAGTCGTTGAGCCAAGTTGTAAACATCTTTTCCAGAAACTTCTTGGATTCAGGGATATTGCTGAAGCACACACTCTCCACTGCCGGCGTATTTGGGCCGTAGACGTAAAACTGAGGAGAAATTCGACGAATAAAACTCGCGTAGGTGCTTGGAGGTGTGGATATCATGCGCCACCACTCATCTGCAACATCGCGACTGACGAAAGTGAGCAACGCACGCCCTGTCGTATCATCCTGATCCTGTTTCAGCGAGCAGTGTGTTAGTGTTGGTCTCTATATGAGAAAGAGACTTTACTGACGTTTTTCAGGTAGGCGTAAAAGGGACCCATGGCGAATGCAAGGTCAGTGATGAATCGGAAATGCAGACAAGGGTTCGGTTCATATTTCGCTGGACGATGCCGAGATCACAAGCTCAATCAACAACACTGGAACAGGCGCAAGAAGAGAAGACCACGCGGTTCAGATATATGACTTAAGTTAATCACGTTTCTAACCGCAGGTGCCAGATGAAGCACAACGCATTGTATTAAGCGCCAAATCTATTCATCGTGGTTAATATTGTCCTCGAGGACTTTCAAGCGCGAACCATGAACGCAATCGATTTCTTATCCAGCTGTGACGGAGCTCTAACTTGTGATCACGGATAGATGATCACGGTACTCCATGGATGTTAACACTCGTCCTTTCCTACACCCCGTTGCGTTGATTTCCCACCGGGCATCAGATCTACCGATTGAGTTGGACATGTGGTTAGCCTCGAGGACTTTTCAATCGCGGCTGCTCAGACGAATCTCAATCTCCTTTTCTCCACGATCTGGGTAGACCTGGGGAGATAGACGTTGAACCCAACGTGCAGGCTCGGTCGGTATTCGATGCTATAAGACTGGGATTATTTGTATTGGTTGATGACACTATAGACCAGGAGCCCACCTTCACAAGTGCCGCATGCGAATGCACTCGCTGTGGTGTTTACAAGGCCAAACGTCAAGGGACATTGCATCCGATCTATTGACACAGAAAGATTGCGTAGAAAATTTCTACTGCCGCAATCGGAACCGCCGAGGCGCGTTTATTCCACCACTGTCATGAGTGTCGGCTCTTCTGACGACACCAGCCCTCGTGTTTTGCCTCATGGCTTCTGAGCCGCGTCCCTCCTGATGCACTTATTGTTGTTACTCGCTTCCTATTCGACTCACACTCAAAGTAATACCCTCTCTTGCACACGTTAGCCAGCAGTTGTTCCGTCGCGGTGCGACACGTACGCAGCCACGCTTTTCTATATCAATGTAAGTTCGACTGAACTTTCTACAGGTCGGCGAACCACAACCAAGAACCGACCTTGCTAAATGTTGAGGCTCAAACGGGTCAGCGATTTATCGTAGGTAGTCCGCGCGTTTATCTAACCATTGTGAGCTCAGAAAACGCTACCGAAGAAAGCGGGCGGCAGCAGTCACGGAGTGGCATGGAGCGAACGCCACCCCCAAGAATCCGACGTGAGGATCTCCGGAAGCATCCTGTACCCGTGCTAAATTTGATTAGAATCGCAAAGGAACAAGGCCTCGCCAATGGTCAGCAGGATCGGCGCAGGACATGAAAGACCACGGAAAGACGTCTCCAGGCTACGACGACTGGAAAGACTCTAAGAAAAGTCAAAATCCAGTGTCAGCGCCGGAGTCTCAGCCTTCGTCGCAAGTGAGCACCGTCTTCGCCTTGTTTGAACATGACACGATTCCATGTTTCGGTATTGAAGATCCGTCTGCATCCGGAAGCGGAGGGAATGATAAAACAATATATTTTCAACGAGATGCCTATTAATCTGCTGCGCCTACCGACGATGGAGATATGCAACCAGTTCGTAGTCTGGGATTATGCCAAGTCCATCGTCGAGCAGCTTGCGCTGGGTGATATCCCGCCGAGCCTGCGAGACCCTGAGCAAGATCCAGACCCCGCCGACATAGCTATGTTCTTCAACGACAAGATCAAGTGGGCAATCTTCTCCCATCGATGGGGTCAGTCGGAGCCAATCTACCAGGAGGTAACGAACGATAAACTCTCCGACAAACCTGGCCATCAAAAGCTCCGTAACTTTTGCAAAGTCGCACGCGAAAACCACGGCGCGCAGTTTGTATGGTCGGATACCTGTTGTATCAATAAGGAGGACAAAGCGGAGCTAGCGAGGTCGATCCGGTCCATGTATCGCTGGTATGCGAACTCGCCGCTCTGCATCGTCCACCTCGGGGATACCATGGACCTCCGCGAGTTCGAACGTGATTTGTGGCTGACGAGGGGATGGACGCTCCAGGAGCTGCTGGCACCGAAGAAGCTGAAGTTCTACAACAAAGAGTGGCGTCCGTTGACCGATCTCGAGAACGACAAAGAGTCGCAGAGCATAGCAGAGCAAATCGAACGCGCTACCACGATCACTCTTGACGAATTGCTGCACTTTTCTCCAGCCGACCGGCTGACACAGAAGTACGAGATCAGCAAACGCATGCGTTGGGCAGCGCGAAGACAGACAGCGCTTGCGGAGGACAGAGCTTACTGTCTGATGGGGATCTTCAGCGTCAGCATGTATATCGACTATGGGGAGGGACAAGAGCGAGCGCTGTGGAGACTCATGGAGCAGATTTTGCAGTTCTCGAACAGCCCAGAGGTGCTCAACTGGGCTGGGCTGCCGGCGCTGGAAACGAGCCTCTCATCCTTGGCCTTCCCGTCTCGCGTTGCCTGCTTCAATGGCAGCAACGACACGGGCACTATCCATCGCAATGACGAGGAGTTGGCCATGACTCCGCGGGGGCTCAGAGTCGACCTCTTGGTCTTCGCCGCCGAACTTGTATCGCACGACGACGCTGCCCCCGTTCTCCGGTCGCTCGGATGTGAAGTCTCGCCAGGAGTCCTGGGCAATCGTGGCCTGCGAGGCAACGAGATCGAGTATGCCTTTGGAGTGTGGAATTTCTATTCTTCTCCGGGGAGGTGCGAACCGACCGGAACCTCCTTTGAGAGTCTTGTCTTGGGGCGCGAAATGGATGCCAGGAGCAAGCGTCCGAAGACGGCGTGGGCCAAGATTTGCACCAAACGCTTCGTCAGGCTCGAAGGTGTGGAGAAACCACAGGGCAAGGAATGGGAGGCCTTTAGGGAGAAAGTGTGGGTCTGACTTGTTGGCACGGCGCATGCACGGTATGCGCTTGATGCATCGACTACAAAGAGACACGTACACTAGTCATACTCGATGGGCAGACTAGCTACCGAGACGACGACCGACGAGCTGGAGAGGGCATACATTCAATCTTCAATAATAACCTTGTTCTTCCCGGATGGCTGAGGCTCAGCAAGTCAGTCTCGATCTGGGCTTTTGCACACTCACTTTGTAGAAAGCGACGTGATCTTTGATGTGAGCTGCCTTGCTGCTGGGCGCGGGGTAATACCTGGATGGGGGAGTGTAAGGATCGTGGCGCGCCGGACGGCAGCATGGCCACTCGCCATGCGATGTCCTTTACACTCGCGCCGTCGACATCAGCGGAATAATACGAGGCGGTACTGTGACAAGGGGACGATGAACGGGCGGTATCGAAGCGATCGACGACTGTACCCTTTCCACGGGCAGACGGTCCTACGGATGCGTGGCAGGACGACGGACGAGGAGGGGGGGGGACGTGCTTACGAGGTGGACGAGCCCGTGAGGTGCGCAGTGCGGACGGTGTCGGGCGGGAAGTAGTAGTTGCCCTCGAGGACGATGGGGCTGTCGCACTCTGCGAGGACGGCGCTGTTGAGGACGACTGTGACCATGGCGGGGCGGGGTCGGCAAGAGCCGGGGACGACCGAACTACAGCGCCTTTTGATTTCGAGGACAGCAAGTATCCCGACAACGCAGCGACCCCCGCTTGGAAGCGGGGACGAGCGATGCCTTCAGACGAGAAAAAATGGACCGCGAACAGCATGATCGGTGCGCGCGCGCT
>JBBPOI010000304.1:0-16915 GCA_038091355.1 Phylloboletellus chloephorus | reverse complement strand
CCCCCTCCTCCCCCGACATCCTCGGCTCCCGCCCCAAGTCCTACCTCAGTTACCATAAGCACCAGTAAGAAGTGGGGTCTCGGCTGGCCGAACGGTGACCAGACTTGGTTGGCTAATTTTGCCCGTCCCAACGTGGGATAGTCAGTCTTGTTCTCTCCCTCCCGTGCTGCTCACACCCACCCCGTTGTTAGCATTTACACTTGGAGCCCTTACCTCCCCACTGGTATTCAGGAGCTTGGTCTACAGGGCATGCCTATGCTCTGGGGTTATGATCAGACCACGGACTTCCAGAACTTGGTGGTCGAAGGTTATGCCAACATTGTTCTTGGTATGAACGAGTGGGTGTATTGGGCTGCTCCCATGCTCGATATCCTAACCCTCTGCGTAGACCTAATGAGCCCAGCCAGTCCAATATGAGTCCTCAGGATGGTGTTAATCTCTGGATGCAATACATCAACCCTCTCCAATACGTTGGATATTACTTGATCTCCCCTGCTTGCACAAACGACGATGCTGGTCTCCAGTGGTACCAGGACTTTTTCGCTGCTTGTCAGACTGCCGGTTGTCATGTAGGTTGCTCTTGCAACGGTAACCAATCAGACGGTTCAGATTATTTTCCCAGGTCGACGCCATCGCTTTCCACGCCTATACCACCAGTGCCCAGGACGTGATTGATTTCGCCACTCAGCTTCACGACACTTACAATCTGGATATTTGGATCACTGAATTTGCTGACCAGGTAACTGCCCAGCCTTCGTACGATTCCGCGCTCAACTCATTCGTGTCAAAGAACTACAGTGGCACCGGCGGCCAAGCAACCATGGATGATGTCTGGGCTTTCGCTGGCCAGATGATCGCCTTTGTCGATAACACTTCATGGATCAAGGCTGCGTTCCCCTTCGGTGAATCTCTATTCGCCATTCGCTTTTGGAGAGCCACTTAACAGCTTTTAGGTGTGATGGGCGACCTCCAAGGTGTCAATACCGACAACGCTCTGCTGGCGAGCAACGACTATCCCACCGCCCTTGGTTACACATACTTCGGCTGATTGTGACTGGTCGAATAATAGATCACGATACCCTTCATTCCGTAGACGGTTTTTCTTTTCATCTTCTGCTCGGACATCATTCATTTCGTGCATCGGTCGTCGCGCTTCATGTCATGTGCTGGGTGCATATGTTGCCGACGGATGTAACTTGTTGATCAAGATGACTCGTGCAATTTTCTTTGGAGACGTGTAATTCTACCCCTTCGTTCGTATCTGAACAAGCTGTGGTCCACATAGAAACCAAGCCTCGTGACGGAAAACACACACCATCTCAGTTGGCTGCGGAATGGTCACCCACCTCCCCCCCGTGGTCAGGCAACTGTTGACGTTGCGCAACCCAGAGGCGTGGCCCAGTCCGCCTCTCGAAAGGCTCCACCGCGTTTTCACCACGACGTTGAAGGAGGCCAGGCAACGAAATGCAGAGAATGGTTGGCTAGTCCTCTCGGTGGGTACACGATCCTTGAATAAAAAAGCATTCATCGAACCCGGAATGACAGACATGCACACTGCTCACCACCAACCGACCGTCGTCTGTGGGACACCTTTATCGTTTCGTAACAAGGAGTGACCCCAGTCTCGCTGGGACGCGGAGAAGCTTTACGGAAGCCGTGAACAGGGCTGCCATGATGCGGGAGGCCGCATTAAAGTGTGTCCTCTTCGTTGGCGTACCTCGGGTAAGTCTGCGAATAGAGAGCAAGCCTCGGCACTCTGGGAGTTGACAAAATCTAGACGATCCTGTCCTTGACGGCCTTGAAGGACGCGCTTGAAGACGACGTGTATGCTGCCTTGCGCAAGAACTCGATTAGGTGAGAAGAGACCTGGGATCGCATAGCAGCACGAGGTGCGATCGTTTTCCCGACATGACCACACAGGGAAGCCAGCCCAGAGAACATCGAGGCGACCGTCCGAAGGGGTATGGGCTTGTGGAAGTCCATCTATGAACCTCATGCTGTCAACTTGTACAACAAATTGGGGGCAATTCATCCCGATTTCATCAGTCAGTGTTCATTTACCCGTTACCCCGTGGTCTTATCTTTCTCCCCTGCTGATGACAATCCATCGCACTTGCCTCGTTTACATGACGTGCCTCGAGTTGATGAATACTAAATCTGCACCTTTATTTAGCGTTCATCATACAGGCCTACGGCACGGTTCTGTCCCCTCTGCCGCGAGGAGACCTGGAGCAAGGTAATCTCACTCGGGCTTTGGGCTCGGTTGTCGGAATTGCTGCACTTCGAGCCGAAGGAAGGGTCGGTGCCCAGCTCACCAGCCATGTATATGGTCTTCTCAAGGCTCGTTACGAGGAGAAGTTGAACGAGGAAGACAAGTACCTCTCTAGTGACGAAGGCACGGCATGGGTCATCCGCAAGGTCGATGAGATCATTGATGCGGTGACAACGGACGAACAGGAGGTCCTTGGAAGGGCCAAGCTGTGAGCACGCGCCGCCTGGATCACTTTATTTGCTTGTTATCGGTCGATTGATCATCTATGAATGTGGCTCTGATTTGTGAGAGGTCTGACCTTGTGTCACCATGCATCGTGTTACCCCACGTGTGGCAACAGACCCTTGTTCTGTCACATCTTGATGTCTAGCATCATCTGGCTGCGTGAAAACAGCACCGGCTCTCGCGAGTGAAGCTATGTGCATTGCGGGCCAAGTATAGTACACGTGTACAAGTCATGATGGGAGGTATGATGAGAGCGTGTCTCCGATGTAGTTTACAATGTGGATGAGGCAGTGTGACGTCAAAGACCAAATGCTTGGCAAAACCGGTAAAGCATCGCTGTTACCGTCACCGTGTCCATCATGGGTGGGTGTGTCTGAGGAACATGAGTAAGGTGGCACGACTCCTGAACAGGAACCTCACTATTGTCCCCGCACCCGCGTTCCGGAGAAAGTGTAGCTCCCCGTAGACATCCCCGATCTGATATCGGGTGGGCCGTGTGGGCCGGAAGAACGCGACAACATTTCCTGCGGGATCCTCCAGCTAACAGAGTGCTGTCAGTACGTGCGAGATCACGAAGATCATGCTTGGGACGTACCATTACGTCAGGTGAGCCGGAAGACGGCCGCCAACGATATTGTAGGCCATCGGGCGCGTTGAAAATTCGTGCACCCTTATCACACGATGAGTGTCCCGCGTGGCACGTTGCCGATGCAACTTACTGGATAGCGAGGATCAGGGCGCACCAGGTCAGACATCGGGACTGCGTTCTGTGAGATGATCAGATAACGTGCATGTATTTCAATTGATTCTCTTACCTTGCCGATCACTGCGCGTCCAAGACCGCCGGTGGAAGCCCATTCGAGCTTCGCAACACGGTCCTCTCTGTTTGTACGCACCGCCCGCCAGAGAGTGGTGGTGCTTTGCCCGCTAGTGTTCACTACGGTCTGGGGCGAGTTGTCAGGGGGGCGGACACAACGGTGCAAGGAGAGCACTGAACGGCAAAGCGGTAGAGAATGCCCCATGTATTAAAGAGTTGGCTTTCACGGGGATCTTGGTTTGTCCAGGACAAGACATCGTTCGTCGAAGCTGCCATGGCGAGAGCAAAAGCTTGAACTGAAATACTCTCTGAGGAAGGGGCGGTGAAGTGAGCCAACTCTACGGAGTCCTGGCGGGGTAGGATGGACTCTTTATAGGGCGAGTTTGAATAATATTTCACAAAATAGACTTGTTTTCTTTTTTTCGCTGTATGACGAATTAATGGCAACGTGGACATTGTTGTGACAGATCAAGGATGAGTGTGAGGCAACAAACGTGTTGTCGCGAGAACCAAGATTCATTAATAAGTCTGGAGTGGTGTAAAAGTCCGAAGGCAGTCAGGTCGAGGGCGAGTGATCGAGGAACGACATGCGTTGGGCTAAGCGCTGATTTACCCATGGGACATGCGGATTGGCGTTGCAGCGGCACGCTGGAATTGACACGAGACTTGGCATTGAGAGGAAGAGGGATAGAGATAACCGGGATGTGTGAAAGGGCATCAGAGATGAGAATCTCGAGCGTGTGCAAAGACGTACAAGTGGCGGCGAGAAACAGGAAGGAAAGGGCCTGACGCGCTTGATGGATGCGAGCGGGAGGGAAAGAGTGCTGGAAAAGGCAGGAATGCGGCAACATGGTGGCGAGCGAGAAGAGAAGTAGAACGTGTCGCAGAGGAGTGCGGGATGGGTGTGGTAGGGCCGGCGTGTCGGCAGCATGGCAAGGACTTACATCTGGAGGAGGAGGGCCTGGGAGGAACGATGGCAGTGACGTGCAGCGACAGAAGGGGAAATGATTTCGGCAGGTAGAGGACCGGGACTCGCCATTAATTATGAAGTGGGAATTTGATTACGAGGGGACGAACTTAACCTTGCACAACACTCTAAAGCGGATGGCGCCACTGCGCTTGTTCATTAATACACGATGTCGGGAACGACTACTGCGCAGGCTGTGAACTTCTAACTACAGCCAGGCGGCGACTGTGAGGACAACGGATAAACCGAGACGCGACGCTTGCGTGGCACGGCGTACCTGACGGCGGCTGAGGCGCGTCAGGGGACGACGTGGAGTCCGAGCGTGCGCGCGGTGCCAATGACGGTGCTTGCAATGGACGCGAGCGGGAGGTGCTTGAGGTGGTCGTCGGTGGCCTTGATTCTGGCGATCTCGAACACGTGCTTGAGACTGATGGTGCCCAGCACGTCGTGTCCGGGACGGGCGGGGCCCTTCTGGATGCCGGCGACCTGTTTGAGGAGGTAGGTGGTCGGGGGGGTCTTGGTGGCGAAGGAGAAGGACCTGTCCGGCTGGACGTGGATGACGGTGGGGACGGGGACGCCGGGCTCGATGTGGGCGGTGCGTGCGTTGAACTCCTTGCAAAAGTCCATGGACTTGACGCCGCGCGCGCCGAGAGCGGGGCCGACGGGGGGACTGGGGGACGCCTTGCCGGCCGCAATGAGGAGACGCTGGAACGAGGTCAGGTGACTGTATGCGCGCGACGGAACCGACACGCACGACGAGGTGCACTTGGCCGTTGGACATCGCGAAGGCGGGCGCGCCAAACAAGCACCAACAATAACATTCTACTCCCCGAAGAACGTCACCACCCCCTCCCCGAACGTCGCCATGTCCCCGTCTGCAAACACCGTGTGCACCACCTTCTCTGCCTGCTGGTACCGCCGCGCGACCACCGCAGTCTTGGGCACACGTTCATCGCTGCGCCGCACCACACAGAGGAGACCCTACCTTGCTGTTCCGGAAGTCCCACAGCAGCACACACCCGTCCTCGCTCCCCCGCCCAAACTGGACGAGATGCACACTCCCGCGCGTGTGTCCCCCCGGAAACTTGCCGTCCGCGCTCCGGTGGCCGAAGCTCAGGCAGGGCTCCCCGTCAAATCGTCCCTTGCGGATGTCATACAACTCAACCTGCCGGTCCAGGTGCCGCACCTTGCCAGTCTGAGAACATCGCCGCAGAGACACACCTGGATCACTCACTTCTAACATGGTCACATACGCTGCCTGCGGGTGTATGTGTATCTGTTGGATCGCATTCGAGAAGAGATGAGTCACCGTCGTGCACCGGTTAAGATCCGTTATGTGCAGTCTCCTCTGCGCAGAGGCCACTATCGAGCTATCACGAGCACCGTATGCGAGCGCGCTGATACAGGCACCATGCGAGACAACAACCTCGGAACGAGGCTCGCTCAGTTCTCCGACACTAGCCGTCCACTTATGGATCGTTCCATCGTGCCCACCGGATATAAATTTGATGTGGCCTCCCTCAGCGTGCATGGCCGCGAGGCAACTAACGCCTCTCTTCTGCGTATCCTGGTAGCGCGGCCCACTACTGTGTGGACACCGTGCGACGTCGATCAGTTGCGGCCGTCCCTGTCAATATCCCATCAAGACACCTCATACCTCCTCAGACACGAATCCGCATGCATACCGCCACAGAAAGTAATGAGATCTGATGCGTCCCTTTGTCACATCCGAGAACAGCTGTATCACCAACCATGCAGGCATCTCCTACATGTCGAAAGACTCCTGGGTTAGGAAGCGAGTATCCGGTTATACGAAACCTGTACCACAATCAGCCGCTTCGTCCACAACAACAACACGCACTCACTTCTTCCGTCTTGCTATGAAATGACAATCCCCTCTCATGGTGACTGCAACCAGCGGAAGGTCCGTAGACTCCGGTACCAACAGTCGCCGAGATCGTCCATGATCAGTTTTCGGCAAAGGTACTCTTTTCAGCTGTGGATCAGAAGCCTGACACTCTAATTCCTCGTCGCTCTCGCTGCTCGTGGCGGCGTGGTCGTCGGCGGTGTCTTTTCTCCCCTGCTTCTCTGGTACTTTCGGACCGACAGTTGTTCCAACACGCGGGAGGTCACGCTCACCTCGCCGTTTCGTTCTTGCCAGCAACTTCCTGATCGGCTCCAGTGATGGAAGGGAGGGCGGTTTCGCGCGTCGAGCAGACAGTTGATCGACATCATCCATGTCTTTGTCTGATCCATCATCAGAGGTCGTCACCTCAGCGCCATCGGAGCTAGGGACTGCTTGTTCGCGATGCAGTGCGACTGCAACTTCTTCCCTGGTTAATGAGCGACTTGGACGCGGGTCCGATGACGTTATGCGAGACACATCGTCTGGAGATGGTCTTGGAGAACGTGCAGGGGGGGAGTTGGATGCGTTGTTTGGGTCGTCGTCTACTATGTTTTCTGGCTGGATCGGAGAGAGGAACTCTATGTCCGAGTCCGAATGATTGCCTACATCCTGGCTTAAGGAGGGACTGAGATTCAGCGAGACTTTTGTTTGCGTGCCAGTGCGAGACACGGGGGGATTCTCGCTTCTGTCCTCGTCTGAATCGATAACGATGGGGTCTGCTGCAGAACCACCACCGATAGGTACAGCTGGTTCATTCCAGTGTTCTGCATGCCAAGCAACGCTCTGAAGGACGACGGAAGGGATATCGTCGACCTTGTGCGACCGTACGCCATCGACTGAGCCCGACATATCGCAGACCCTGCCCGGAAAAATGAGCTGATGTACCATCGGAGCGTGTTACTTGGAGTACCAATTGAGAACGATGCCATCGTCACTTTACTATCGATCAGCATGTCGTTGAAGACAGCGACCAGGGACTCACAGCACCATGGGCAAGCCCACCACACGCCTCCCTTGCCTGCGGAGGATCTCGGTACGCTCACGGGTGACCAGTCTCAAGTATTCGGAGGACAAGCGGTTGACATTGGCAGACGGTGGGAGGGGAATCCGCTCGACTCCCTGAGCAGCGCTGAGTGGCAGCGGACGTGGTGTGTGCGGGCGAAGGAATGCGTCCGAGTCTTCAGGTTTGGCTCTCTTGACGGACATCGAGGAGGTGGTCGAGCTGTACGGTAAACAACTTCAAATATGCGTCTTGAATGGAGGACATTCAGCCCAACGAAGTCCGCCTTTCGCGCAAGGGATCCACGGCCGTCCCCCGCGTGCGCACATCCCGTCCCACAGCTCAACCATTCCCCCCCTCCAAGCGGCTAAGGTTGCACAAATCAGAGACCTGCCCCCTTGTGACTCCGCCTCTCGCCACCAGCAGGAAGGAGCTCGTAAAGGTCCATCTCCCGCCAGAGTGTTACAAAGGAGCTCCCGGAAACCATAAAGCGCGTCAGACATGGATCCAAGGCCAGAAACACCATTTGCACACCCATCGTGATCTCTCCGTCGTGGCGGTCGAGTATTTGGAACGCGAGAGAAGTGTGCTCTTCATCTGCCGCACAGGGCGTGGTGCTAGAGGTCATTCTAACTCTCTGATCCAGCTACCACTCGCTGAACCTTGCCTCTCCTGGACTCAGATAACGTAGGGACGCCGACGCATCCCCTCAATGCCCAGGTGGACACAGAAAGCGTCAACTTGGCACGACAGGGTTTGATGGCTCCACGCAAGCTCGAGTTCTTCTCTTTAGCCAAGGTCTCTGACAATCACCGTGCTCCTGCCCAGGTGATACAGATCGCTTGATTGTCATGGAGATCTTGTTGAACTCGCCGCAGAGCAGTGAGGCTGGACCCAGTCAAAGACCGCCGCCAGACATCGGACCTGCGCCACGGGTACTCCCTGGAGTCTGTCTTCGGCGCCGTGATAGTCCGTCATCATCAGTCCCATTCTCGGGCTCCTCTGTCGAGAGAAAGCCTGTCGAGTCGCCTCTGACAGCGATGAGATCGAGTCCTGTACAGCGCATACACTCCAGTCCTATTCCACGACGACACAGTGGAATGCGTGCGGCACCCCCGAAACAGCACGTCATTGACTTGACTCTAAATCCTCCCAGTCCTGTTACAGAAGAAAGTTCAGCTCGATGGTCGAACTTCCGATCCGGTACTCTCGGCGTCTCCCTCTCGCCCTCGAGCAGCGACTCGAGAGTTACATCGGCAGAGGCAAACACTGGCCCACAGCCAATGATTGGTCAACTACCAGCACAAACTATGGGGCACGGCGACGATATCCCCGTCGGCCGCAGCAGCGACGCCAGCCTACTTTTGGTCCAGTCAAATGTCCAAGGCGAGGTAGAGGTTCCCCATTGGCCTCCTGATTATGACCCACGGATACGTGGTCCCATCCTAGCGTGTGATAGCCTGCCCCTTTCCCTTGGCCCTTATGACAGACCCCGCCGTGTATTGCATGACTGTGGTTTCACTTACATTGTTACGGCGCACGGCATTATCGATCAGGTTCGCGCGACAAGTACGCTGGAATTAGATCGCAATATTCGGTCGCCCTCTTTACCCCCGGAAGAGCTCGTTGATGACGCATGCATCCTATCCCACGAGGGAGAATCCGTCATAATCCTTGGTCATGCGCGAGAGCAAAATCAGCTCGCCATCCTGACTTTAGGGCGTGGTCGGGTAAACATCACAATTCCCCGGATCTGTTGCATTCTCTGACATGACCATTCAGGTTCCCCGCCATATCACGCTGCGCCGTGATTGGAATACGGCGAAGAAACCTGGTGTAAGCGCTCTGATATCATTGATGTCTCCCTTGAAATTTGCGAGCGGGGGCTATGACCGTCGGGTGCATCTCTGGGATATTACGGAGGACCTTTCCGGTGCCTCGGCGATTGAGCTGGCCATAAAACATACCACCGTAGTCCATTCGCTCCTGCCTATCATGGACACCAGCCACAAACTCGTCTCCGTCGGGGCAGATTGCAACGTTCACTTTTACGACATGGCCCCGGAACGCGTCGTAAAGACTCTCAGAATGTCTAGTATTCCCTACCACGCGCACAAGACTGATTCACAGTTTTGCACTTTGCTCGAGGTAACGTAGTCAATTTACGTGTGGTGGTGTTCATTAAGCAGCCTATCTCAGGTTGCCCACCTTGAAATGCAGTTTGAACTTCGTGACCACCGTATGCTTGATCGAGCGGTTCAGAGGTTCGGCTTTATCACGGAGGAGAAGCATGGGCGGTTCATGAAAGGTTTGTCTACATGTTATTCCGGACGTTTTTCCCATTAAGCATACATTCAGGAGACGCGTGGTCTCAGTTCTTCGCCTGTGGGGACAGGAACGGTGTGGTGCGTCTGTGGGATCTCCGCAATGTCTCCAAGGAAGTTGCCCTTGTGAGTACGGACCCCCGTTGAGCCCACCCATTTCTCATTTGCACACAGCTACCGTGCTTCAGTGATCCGGTCATACAAGTCGTAAAGACCGGTCCTCGCGTCTTAGCGTGTTCTAAAAAGAACGAACTCGCGTGCATCGACTTTCAGGGCGGGTAGACGTCAGATAGATGGATTCAGCGTATACAAGGACTCTGCGATTGATTCTAGGAGGCTCCGAGAGGATTATTCCGACGACACGGGTGCTGTATACCGGCAAATGCTCCATGTTATGTGTTTTGCAAGTCTTTGAGATCATGCAACATAAGTGCTTTGTGATGTGCAGTGAACCCCATCGTCGGCACCTTCCAACATGTCGACGGCGACAGAACGCTCCCGTCGAGACGAAGCGGTCAACCGTGCATATGCAGTCCAAGTAGTCGAGGGCTCCAAGGTTCGTCTCTCGGGGCACGGCATAGGCGACTGAAGACTCTCAGTTAGGCCGCAGCGAAGATGGGTGCATTAGGTCTTGGCCTCGTTGCCCTGGCTCACTACAGATGGCCTTCCTTTCGGTGAGTGCCTCCAACATTGTCTGATGCCACCGCACACACACATGGCACCGTAACAGGCGTCAGACCCTTCCGTTCAAAGCATTTCTGATTTCCATCTGTGAGTCGCCTGGCAGCGGGGCGTGACAGCGTCCTGTTTCGCTGTCCTCATACTTGTTTAGCTGCAATGTCTGGCCTGGTTATCGGCGCAGATAATGCTCTTCTGTCTCATGAAGCCGAACTTCGACAGTCCGAGCATGCGATCCGTAGACTCGCTATAATGGACCTTTCTCGTCAAGGCCTCGTGCCCACGGAGACGGCAATCGCTCGTTGGCGAGAAGAGCGAGGGAAGCACGAGGCAGCGCTAGACGCCAAAAATTCCTCTAAACACTCTTTCATAGAGCGCGTCTAGTATACGTGCTACATGACTACAATCAAGCTGAAGAGGGCCGAGCAGATGGAAGGAGTGAAATACAATGGCAAAGCGATCGCCAGACGGCATCCGTCAAGGCTCAGAAGTGATGGTGCGTTTACTATCCATGATGCAATATTCATAACGTGTCTGAGGTGGACGAGAGTGATGATACATTGCAGTGGGTATGTGACTATAAGGTGTCTCACTGCCAGCTCGCATGAACAGGGGGAGTTGGCAGAGGTTGCCCATAGTTGGGATGAGGCTGAGGTGGTCTTTGTGGCGCTCCTTGGAAACTCTCAAAGGATGATGTGATGCTTAAGGGAAGCTGCGCATGCAGAGACATGTCTGGCAATGGGGGAGGTGGCGGCAGCGGCTGATATGCGGGCTGAACGGGATGATATCCAAGGGGGGGTTGAGGCAAGGCTGGTGGCCTAGGGGAAGGATTCCTTTGCACCTGCGACGGGGGTACAGGAAGTGGAGGCGGACGAGAGTTCATAGACTCAGATGGAGGCAGATGACCGGGAGAAGACGGTATTCGGCGATAGCTCGGAGGAAGAGGAGGAACAGGGGGATAAGGCCCGCTAGATGGGAAACTCGGACAAACCGGCTGACTGGAGATTCGCACATTCAATGGCTGAGGGAAGCTTGAGGATGGTGGAACGGCTACAGAGAAGCGACGATCTCGTTGAACTTGCCCAGGTTGAGGCAAAGGTCGGGACCCAGTAGAGGAGAGACTGGGTGTTGTAACAGGGGGCAGGAACTCACGGGGTGGTGATGGTGTACTAGGACCATGTGCTGGATACATCTGAGGAGGTGCTGAATGAACTGGGGTAGGTGGGGGGAACGGATCGCCATACTCCACGGAATGTGTAGGAAACGGCATAGCCTGTTCATGGCCCAAAGACGACGGTTGATATGAATGGTAGTCGGGCACTTGTGAGGTGCTTAGTGAGTGGGAGATACGATGAGAAGCAACACTAGGGGGTGGCAGTGGAGCTGTAAAGGAGGTTGTTGTTGTTGGCACAGGAGTGTATCCAGAGAGTGTGTGATGATGGTGGGGAGAATACCCTGCAGGCGGGGGTGGATTGGGAGATGGTGGGTGGGATGGGTGTACCTGAGAGGCGCTGAATGTCGAAGGTTCAGGTGAGTACGACACTGATCCGTAGGTGGATGCGGAGGGAACATTGGGCACGGAACCCGACAATGAGGTAGGCATGCTGTATCTTGGACCATGGTTCCGGACAGGAGGCGTATAACTGGAAACAGCTCCATTTTCATAAGGTGAGTAGTAGGAAGGACCAACACTGAGGCGAGACTGAAGTGTTGCATTGTCGTATACAAAGCCGGATCCTTCCGTTGGACCTTGCTGCTCGTAGGACTGCGAACTCGGCAGCGGTAATGGATGAAACCCTGTAGATGTCGTCGAAGGCCGCAAAGTCTGGTTTTGCGACCGAGAGAAAATATCAGAGGGCATGTAAGCGAAAAAGGGAGATTAACTGACCGGATATCTTTCCCGTGGTCGATGATCCACCACGCCAAGTTCTGCGAAATCATTGATCACCTGTTCTACTGATGATACCTGGTTCCTTTGCTCGTAAGGGGGTGCATACAACTCTGGACGAGAACCAGAGGCACGGAGGGATGACGGCAAGGAATCAAGCTGATTAAACTCCGAATTACTGCCAGATGGCGTGACTCGAGGAGTTGAATGTGTGCTCGATATCGTTGGCTTTCGCGAGGACTTCTTCTCTGGCGGGGGTTCCTGATGGTGGTGGGTCAGTATGGTTGTTAAGCCTCTTGTCTGACGACTCACATTCGACCAAAACGTCAACTCAAGATAGACTTCGCCTGCATACTTGTCTTTGTTCATGAGAGTAAACCACTCTGATGTGCGGTCAGCAAGATCGACCGGGATTGACATCAGTTTACTCACCATCCGTCTCGCCCTTTGTCAAAGCCTCTGTGAGATCAACAAGTGTCTCCCCGATGAAGTCTGGATCGCGCGCATCATCAGCGTAACATTGAAGCCGCATGAAGTTCCCGCCCTTGATCCTCTTGGGACCCTTCTTCTTTGGAGGTAGCGGCGGGGGGGTGTCACTCCCTGGCGCAGTTCGAACAACGCCAGCCTCTACATCCTCGAATATGATGAACCGGAATTCCTCGTCCCACTCGGGGTGCTGGCCACCGCGCTTGATCACCTTAGTCCGTCGCTTGTCCTCATTCAGCGTCAGTAGACAATACGGTGCTTGCTTCCCAATATGTCTTTTATTTGGCAAGTTTTTCTGCCGTTGCTGTCAGAAGTAAGCCACGGAGGGTTGGTCAAGGTGCCATACCGCTTTGAGTACGACAACAATGAGGGTTCCGATCTCGCGGGGTGTGCAGGACATGAATTGGACGCTGGACGACGATAGACGAAGGGAAGGATGAAGAAAATAGATGTACGTCCTGCCTTACGCTTGGTGGAAACGCGTCAGTCGAACTTCATCAACGCGAATGAATACTCGTCCACAAAACAACAGCCAAGTGGCTGTGCCAACGGGCGTCATAAAGACAACGTATGCGATGCACAAGTACTCCATCTATTTACCAGGTGTATAAGGTTCGCCATTGTTGAAAATAAGGTAGGGCTTCGCTGAGCAAGGTCTCCATTAGCCCAGGCAAACCATCGGATATACTCGCTCCGTCGCAGATTTGATCGACTCATTGATCAAGCCAAGTCCTGCCGTGTTCTGTAATACCACAGTAAGACCACAACTAGATGGATGGGGCACAGAGGGACTCACACTGACAATCGTGTACAGTGACTCCAAAATCTCGTCGTCGTCGTCACTGCCAAATATATAATTGTGATCTGCGACATCGGCCACGGGTTCCATGCATCAATATGGGGACCACTGTGGCAAGCGATTGAGATTCGCTCGACGTTATTAAGTCATGTCACTAACCCAATGCCGCTGAGGTTTTGGCCCTTACCGTAATAAGGGTTTTGGCGGGACATCAACATCTTCTGCGTCTTGACATAGGCAAAGTCATTTCTGTGAAGAAAGCCGAGGTACGGGAGTGAAAGGAGAGTCTGGAAGAAGGTTTATGTAGATTCATTTGAATAAAAAGAGATCGCTCACCGGAAAGTTGGCGTCATCCATCATAGAGATGGAACCGAGTCCTGGACCACGGATCAGTCAGATTGTCACCATGATCCGCTGGACACGCCATTGGTCCCGTATGCAAAGACGTTGTTAATGATATAACCAATAACATCCATCAATTGGGGTTGCAACACGGTGCGTCAGAAACTACGGCATGCTCATAAATGCCTTCCTTGATGCTCTGGCTCCATTGCTTAGCCAGAGCACTGATATTAGGTGCGATATCATCATCATCATCGAGTATTGTCCCCAAGTTGGTCAGCTCAACACTGAGCACGACATTTGCAGGCGTGAGGGAAGCTTGTAGACACAATCAGCTGTTTTAGCACTAAGATGTTGTTATTGAATCACCATAGTCGGACAAGTCGTCGGAGGGGCGATGGCTAGTTCCGACCATACCGGTATAACCTTTGGGTTCGCCATTGCCGGTGTTATTGACGGAACTAGCGAGGGGCCTCGGGAGCCCAGTCCAGTTGTAGTACGATATGAAGTTGAAGTTAGCATCGAACGAGGGTTGGGACTGTTCGTTCATGACACGTAATATCTGGTCAATTGCAGATAGCCCTACGGTGTATAAGTATAATCCTTGACAGGGACTAACAGAGAAGACACTTGCAATTGGCATTCATCATTGATGAGTCTTTTAAAGCTTGGTAGTATGATACGGATAATTTGATGAAACTGCACAGTGAGTCGCGCTCATATACGACACACGGAGATTAGCAATGCTGAGCGAAAGCAGCGAGATTTAAAACATGCCTTGCATTCAAACACAGCTTGCTTGTTGATGGGACTGATACGATCAGTTTAAGAAAGCATCCGTAGGATGCAACTCACAGATTGACGACTACGGTGTCGGCCTAGTCGTTGTGAGAGGGTGGCAGCTTGCTCTCCGGAGGAGGCTGGAAAGCGCCACAAAAAGGATATTCGGACACATATCGTGCCTCATTATTGATGACAGCCTTAGGGTGGCAAGCTCCCGATCTGCCGGCAAGATAGTGCGATATTGAGTAAACTGAACCACTCTTATAAGAACTAAGGGAAGTCTCAAGGTCAGGAGACAAACCTGATTGCCAGTGTCTTGAAGCCACTGCGCCCTACAGGCACGACGTCAGTGGAACACCTGTCTCCTGGAGGTCAAATAGACAGTCGCACGTGATGTCTCTGGTGATGATAAAAGCCAAGTTTTCTTCCTGCGCGCTGAGTTGGTAAAATAGCACGAGATTCCGACTGGCAGCATATCTTGCCGAAGTATCTGACGGTAGTGTCTTGTCAGTTACATTCAGCATCTGACGGCTCGTCTAGTCGGTACTCACGGAGGATATTTGGGAAGGTATTCTCGAACAGACTTTCAGTGGGACCCGCTTCTAAGTGGTCGACCGGAGGAGACATTGACATGATCTACCTCGACAGATGTGCTGTTGAAAGCACAGCACGCGGGGTCAGGCCTCATGTAGGGCAAGCCAACAGGACCAGAAGATGGGCCGCCATGCGGTGTCTAGACCGCCGTTACTGGACTTCAAACTAAACAGTTATCAACATGCAGCTCGGCTTGCGAACAGATGGTATAGTCTGGGCGGCCTGCATGAGGATTAACAGCAGCAGTCATAGATACGTCAGGTGTGAGATTCCCTGTATTGTCGCAGATGCGTCAGACAAGGAGAATGGATTGACCTGAAACTACGAGATAGTGGAGATGGATGTCAAGAGGACGAGCTTAAGGCTCGACCCGGGGCTCGGACGTATCCTATACAGCACTGAGTAAGAGTGTGAAATAATAGTGGTGTTCAGGGTGTGAATAATGAAACTCTAATTGATCTCGGCCGGCCCGAACGAACCAAAGGATAAACTGGCCAAATCGGCCACCCCGATGCACGAGGCGACCAGCGAGATTCATGGAACCGTAGCGAATACAAGTAGCTGACTAGACGACAATTCCCAGACGATGCAAATAAAAAGATACTGGCTGCAAATAAAGGATACTTGGGGGGGAGCGGAGGGTGACGAAAAACTAAAGATTACAGGCGTTGGAGCTAACGAGACGACGGGGATAAATTTTGCCAATTGATCTCGGCCGACCAGATCGAACCAAGTGATAGCCGGCATAACGGCCGTCGCGATGTCCGGACGACCCGTCTGATTTGAGACGGAGATACCTAAGATATAAGACTACAGGTGTCCGAATCTTTTTCCGAGGAGTGACCCCGTGAACAAAAAAACTGAAAACAAAAACAAAGGGAAAAGGCGAACTAAAGGGAAGCATATGGAGAGTCGTGAATGGAATGGCCATGAAAAAGAAGTGTTTGAAGAAGGGTGGGATGTAGCCGGACATAGCGTTGCCACGTGTCAGAGGTCCAGCGACCGATGGCCTGGATTTGGGAAGGTGAAACGCCGGATGCGGCAAGGGAGGTAGCGCCACCAGCCCGCATGGAGTGTCCCCCAATGGGAGAGGAAAAAAAGGCGCGAAGGCGCGAAATAAACCAGGAGCGTGCGGGCGGAAGACCAGTAGCACGGAGCCAAAGAGATGGGTGAAAGGGAAAATAATGATCGCGAGAAGCGAGATAAGCAACAAAAAGGGGGTAGGGATCAGGCTTGCCGACAGTCTGTTGCACCAGAATGGAACTTCCTTCAAAGGAAGTGTCGGATTTGGTGGTGCGCAGCTGAAAGCCAAAGGTGTGGGCGGATAGGGAGACGGAGGTGCGTCGTGTGATGCCGAGAGAGCAGCGGAGATGAGTAGCATCAGGTGTTACGGACGGTATATTTTACTATGATTTTTCATTATTTTTCTGAACACTTTCGTTCACTGGCGCAATTCATCGACGAATTGCGCACTACTCAGTGACATTTATGCTACATTTCTCCTTAGGATCAGGGATCTTCCCTGGATCTGCCCTTATGCTCGCACAGCCTTCCTTCTTTCTGTGCTGTGCGCAGCTATGTTTCATTTACCGAGATCTCGGTAAGATCTCGTACAGGCGTACTCCTCATGCTTTTCATTTCCGGTGACGCAACCTTAACGCCTCACCTTTCACATATGTTTTTAATCTCCATCGGGGCTATGCCACAGCCTCATGTACGCTTCATGTTTTTAATCTCCGCCCCACAGCCTTGTGGGCTATGCACCTCTTTATAGTAATATTAACCAAACATGTACATACAGTAGAATAGTATATAAGGCCAAAGGCGCCGCCAG
>JBBPOI010000303.1:0-16935 GCA_038091355.1 Phylloboletellus chloephorus | reverse complement strand
CTGCACACCCGTCCACTCTCCCCGTCGGTGGTGCTTTCCAGGCTGCCAACGGGAGAGCGTGGCTCGTCAGGTTCTGGGAGCTCGATGGCAAATGGGTCGCCATCGCCCTCCCTTTTGGCTTCGTCTTGTGGATCTTGTTCTTTTTCGACCACAATGTCTCTGTACGTTGGCCGACTACCACCCTTGCCCCAAGGAATGAGCTTGATCTACATTCTAGTCCCTGATGGCGCAGGGCTCGCAATTTCCCCTCCGCAAACCTCCAGGATTTCACTATGATTTCTTCCTCCTAGGAATCACTACCCTAATCGCCGGACTGATCGGCGTTCCCGCTCCGAATGGATTGATTCCTCAAGCACCTATGCATACGGCCTCTCTCGTCGTCCTTGGCCACCCCTCAAAGAAAGTAGACGAAGAAGGGCAAGCACACACCCCGGGAACACTCAGTACTGCCACCCATTTAGATGAAAATCCTGTCAGAGAATCACAAGAGGTTCCCGTCGCTGTGGTCGAGCAGAGGGCATCGAATCTTGCCCAAGGCGCGCTATGTCTCGTCCTCCTTACGGCACCGTTCCTCCACGTGCTCAATCTCATCCCGAGGGGCGTGCTCGCGGGGCTCTTGTGAGATTTGTCGTTCATCATGCATTCGTGGCTGAGCCATCGCCGTAGCTGGTACATGGGCGCGGACGCCATCCAAGCCAACGGCATCACCCTCAAACTGCTCTACCTCATCCGAGACAAATCGCTCACCCCTTCCGATGAGCCCCTCCGCAATGTCCGCAAATCACGTCTGGTCCTCTTTGTCGCCGTCCAACTCATCGGTTTCGGCGCGACTTTCGCCGTTACACAGACGATGGGTTCGTGGGGCATCCCCATTCCAACTCACGACCGCTAACGTGACCTGCGTTTTGGCGACACTATAGCTGCGATCGGATTTCCGGTCGTCATTCTTCTCCTCGTTCCACTTCGGACGTTGGTCATTCCGCGACTTCCTTTCACCCCGGAAGAGTTGTCCATCCTCGATGGTCCAACTGCGTCTCCTTTCGTGCGTGTCACTCGGCGCTCGTATTTGTACTGCCCGTTTCGCTGAGCCGTGATGCCGTTTTGCAGACGATGAAATCCGTTGGTGGTTCGCTATGATGGAATGGATGCATTACATCGCTGGCTTGGCGTGGGGCGTTGTCATATATGATTAGACTTGGTACCTAGCCTCGTAAGTTGCTCTCGGGGATCTACTCGAATCATCTAACACGGACGAAATAGCGTGTTGACTGATACACAAAGTACGGAAAGCGTGTTGCGTGCGGCACGAGGTATCAAGAAGTGACGAACAGAGAAGAAATGTACTAGCGGAGATGGTGTACTCTGCGGAAGTGGGGGGATAAGAATGGCAGCAGGATAAGCGATCCTTTCACAACTACACGTGCGCGCGAGCGCGTTACACCTTGAGCTGTTTATAGACTTCAGCGATCCCCTCGTCAACGTGACAACGTTTCATCAGCCTGGCCATGTCTCGGTCAATTTCTTCCTCTTTGAACTCAACGTTTGAAGACACGGTAGGCGTTCACCAACCGCACGAAGTTCTTGTTAAGGAAACGTCCTTGCTCGTCTGCAAGGTCGAAAAGCGTCCGTCCGTCCGCATTGCGCGCAAAAGGGTCACAACCGGACCTAAGCAAGATCTCGATGACCTTCCATGGAACGATGCTTGCATGAGTATACGGTGACTTGAAGCCATGGCGGAGGGCAAGGTGCAAGAGGGTATCCCCGTTCGATGCGACGGCGTTCACCATGGCTCCCTCGCGGATGAGGAGACGAAACATCACTGTTATGCGAGGAGATTGGCCGGGCAAGTAGGCCCTCCCCAGCGCAGCGGCGGCAGCGAGGAGGACGTCGGACGGAAGGGGGACGTTCAACGAACGTAGATATTTGACGAGAGAGGGAAACCCACTGCTTGCTGCGACGTGCATCGGTGTCTCGCCAGCTAGATTGCACTGCGAAGGATCGCATCCTGCATCGACGAGGATCTGAGCGGTTTCCAAACGCACATCTTCCCAGCCCGGGGCCAAAGTGAGATGCAGCGCGGTATCGCCGTTCGCAGCCACAGCAAGTACATCAGCGCCCTCGCTGATGAGGAGACGAAGAATTGACGCCTTGTTCCGTGCCGTTCTACTCGATGCGGCAGCGAGCAAGATGTTGGGAGTCAACGGTACGCCTTGTGACATGAGATACTTCATGCTCGTGATGTGTCCACCCTTTGCCGCAGCATGGAGCGCCGTCTCTCCAGCCGAATTTTGTGTACGAGGGTCACATCCGGCGCCAATCAGGAGTTTAGCGCACTTCAAAGCATCATCTTCCTCGCCGAACTCGGAGGTAAGGGCGAGATGTAGTGCAGTATCCCCATTTGCAGCGACGACGTTTATGGCTGCTCCCTTCTCCACGAGGAGACGGATTGTTGATACTCGGATATTTCTGGATACCCGTGACCGTGGGTGTGACGCAGCGAATAATATATCGCGAGGGAGTGGTACGTTGAGTGAAAGCAGGTATTTGATGATGGAGATGCGGCCCCTGCGTGAGGCAACATGGAGAGGCGTCTCGCCCACTGAATTGGGCATGGAAGGGCTACATCCCGCATAGACGAGGGTTTTGGTCAACTTCAAAGCATCCTGTTCTGGGAAAACCCGGTCAATGACAGTGTGAAGCACGGTATCCCCGTCCTTTGCGACGACGCGTGGGTCAGCCCCTTGCTCGATGAAGAAGGTATATAGCTCGCCCGTAGTCGCGGCAAGCATTATATCGTGAGGGAGCGGTACGCCTCGCGAGAGCAGAAACTCGATGATCAAGTTGTGTCGATATCTTGCGGCAACATGCAATGGTGTTTGTCCAGCGGAGTTGCGCGCACTGGCGTCGCATCCTGCCTCGACGAGTACTTTGACTGTCTCCTCCAAGCATTCGTCAGTGTATTTCTCAACGGCAAGATGCAGCGCATTGTTCCCACTGGACGAGGTGACACTTATATTGGCACCCTTTCCGACCAGCATTTTGGTCATTTGTAGCGAGATCGAAGATTTCTTCGAGATACTGGAGGCCCTGAGTAAAGCGTCGGGAGGAAGGGGAATGTTCAGTGTCAGGAAATACTCCACGATTGCAACATGTCCGGTCTGCAGTGCGACATCCAAAGGGGTGTCTCCGACTGAATTGGGTGCACAAGGACTGCATCCAGCCTCCGTGAGTGATTTAGCGCTCTCCAAACAGTCCTCTTCGGTACCTTGATGGCAATTTATGGGGGAACAATCCAGGACGACGTGGAGTGCGGTATCCCCATTGGCTGCGACCACATGTACATCGGCACTAGTGCGAATAAAAAATTGGATGATTGATGCTTTCTTCGAGTGGATGTTTCGTGAGGCTGAGAGCAAGATGTCGCGCGGACGCAGTGCACCTAGCGAAAGCAAGTACTGAGCGACAGATATAAATCCATGCTTTGCCGCGAAATGTAAGGGTGTTTCGCCGACGAGATTGCAGGCGGATGGATCACAGCCAGCGTTGGTCAACAGTTTGACCCTCGCCAAACAGTCGTCCTCAGAGATGTCGGAGTCTATGACGAGATGTAACGCAGTGTCCTCGTTGACCGTGACGACATGAAGATCAACCCCGTTGTCGAGAAGGAAATGCATCACCAGTATGCTCGAGTCTGGACTGCGCGACACATCGAGAAGAATATCGGGAGGCGGAAGGATTCCCAGTGAAAGCATATACTTAAGAGTGGAAACATGTCCTGCGGACGCCGCTTGGCGGAAGAGTTTCTTCCTGGTTGAGGCATGAGCAAACAGGTCACAGCCAATCTGAACGAGCCTTCGCATGATGGTGACAACGTCTGTATCATCTGGACTTTGCGCATAGCGGGTGTAATCCAATGAACCGAGGAAGAGACCTTCATCCTGGACTTCAGCTGCCCATTCCGAGAATTCATCGGTTTGCAGCAGCCTTGCAACTATACCACCGGGAACTGCACGTATCCTCTCCTTGGTTTTTAGCGCATTCACAAATAGCTTTTGTGGTACAGGGCTTCCTTCCATCAAGAACAGATTGGCCACGTCACTGGCTCCATGGTGGACAGCAACCTCGAGTGGCAAGGCCTGATGAGAGATCCAGACTAGCCCGCTACGATTTAAAGCGGCACCTCTAGACAGCAGCGTCCTAGCGTGTTCCACCTTGCCCAACCGTGCTGCATATACGAGTGGGTTCGTCCCATCCCTTGGCTTCACTAGAGTACGTCCAAGGAATGTCCGCAGGAGTGGCTCGGGTGCGAAAGCAATGAGGATGTAGAGCACGAAGTCATCTTTAGAAGTTGGCCAAGCAGGACTCGACCTCCGTCCCTTGCACATTCGTTCCCACTCCGATGGATATCGTCGTACATCCGACTGGAGAGCTACGAGCGCGTTTAGAACAGCCCTGTTTCCCCAGTGGACATGCGCGAGGTGATTGAAGCCATGAGATAACACATATTCAAGAAGTTGCTGGGACTCTGGAGATGGACTGGCAACTGCACGATCTCCCGCAACACGGGATACCTCCATGTTGTCAGGGACCGTTCTGCTTCCATGGACAATGTAAGATGGTGATTCATCACTGCCAATTTCCTGTGCTTCGTTCAGGCAAACAGCAATATAGCACATGCAAAATCGTGCCAGCAATCCCTCGGCGTTTTGCAGGTCGATATGATATGCGGGTAACTTTGTGCGAGTCAGTTCTCCCGTCAAGTATTCCTATCCCAGTGCCGTTCAGCCATAAAGAATCACGTACAAGATAACTCTCTCAGCATACCTGGACACTAAAGTGAGACAGAATCACAATGTCCGTCACTTCGTCGTGTGTCACCAGACTACTTAATGCATCCAACAAGGCAGGTCCGTGTATGGGCCCGAGATCAGGGTCCAAGACGCGCCGCTCAATGTCAATTGAGAGTCCTTCAACAATCTGGGTCAATCGCAGGGGTAAGAAGCTAGCGACGAGCCACGCTAAGGCACGCCGGGCGACCTCTGATTCCCGTTCTTCCTTGTCAATAGCGAGGAGGATTTGTTCATATGTTGCCTCAAGACCGATTGGGAGGCTTTCCAGCGCTTCTCGGATCTGTACCGCGGTCACGCACCGCTTGAGGGATTCGAGTTGACATTGAATCCAGCGGAACCTATACAATGAGGTCAGCGGATTTTGCAATCAGCTACATGGTTCAGCGGTCCTCACATCCCGTCTGCATTCTCACAAAGGGTAGAACGAATCTCCTCTTTCAGTCTGCCGTTAGCGATCCTTAGCCGCCGGTGAGAATCAAGTTCGCGCGTAACGTGTAGTTGAATATCCGCCGACACGGCGCTCGACATTTTCTCCAAGGAGAGCGCAGGAAGACCAGTGAGTCGGTCCTTGATGACCTGGAGCGGCCGGCTTGTCGTAAACAATCGCAGCCTGGTGCGACTCCATGCAACTAGTGCGTCGAGAATGTTTTGGATGTCTTTGCACTCATCGAGTGCGTCAATAACAATGAGAGGTTGTCGAGCGAACTGCTTCGCAACACTAGAGACAAGGCGGGCAAGACGCTTCGCGTTATTGAGAACAGATCTACTTCGTGCCTTTTCTTTGATCAGGTCATCGAGAACATCTCCAGGATCAACAGCACTGTCACGGAATTCGGACAGTAGCTGAGAGAGTAGTGAACGTATGACCTCAGCGGCGTCCGTGGAGCGTTCGCTTCGGAAATCGCAGTAGAAGAACGCAAGGAACTCCCCGTCTTCAAGTGAACATTCGAGGCCATCGATCACGGAAGCACTGTAACTAGAGTCAAGTAATCAGCACGAAGTATGAAGATGAACGTACGCGAGGACCGATTTCCCGGCTCCCGCTAACCTCATGTAGGCACGTTAGTCAAGGAAGGTCTCGATGGCTCTCAGAGACTCGTACGTTTTCCATGTAACCACAAGAATGAATCCTGGCCATGCCTCCATGTCTTGTATGCATCTGTATCAGGCAACCACATACACGTATCAGATTGACGGAGTTCAACAGTGTCCTCATGTTTTTCAGTACAATCCAATGCGTTGAGCCATTGCAAGATATCTTCCAGTTGCTTCCCTGCAGATATGACATGCTCATCAAGACCATAGTACGTATGCGACATTCACGATGCATACCATCAACCACTTTCCTATTCTTGCTTGTTTTCCCTGCTACTTCATGGGTCACGGTACTAAGGGACGATGAGAGGACGGATTTGTGCCGACACCATTCCACGTACTCGACACTCATCCGAACCCCTTCTGGACGTTGTACATTGACCATGGTGGAGCTAGATATCTTGTCCACGCCCAAATCTACGCCAGCAGCGCGCGCAGCTTCCGGTTTCAGTTGGACACGCTTTTCATGATTCCTGCGGCGGATGGTCAGCTGCATGTTGACTGAGATGCTGAGACATTTACCATACATCGGTCGTGAGCAAGAAATGGAAGTGATCTCTGCATTCGTCGAAGAGTGTAATGGCCTCCCTTATTTTGTCCTTGCTGGGTGCGAAGGACAGCATAGTGAGCCATTTCCATGTACCCTTGGCTTCATCAGGTTTGATCAAGCTGGCCATCGTATTTAACGTGTCCATGCATGTAGTGGGCTCCCGACTCGTTAGCCAGTCAGTGAGACGTTCGTCGAGAGTACAATCCCTAGGATTCGATGATTTTGTGAGGGTTGCGACGATCGCCAGAGAAGTAACGACGATCTTGTGCAGGTCTGCCCCTAGTTGAATGCGGGAGGTCTCGACGGCTTCGACACCGTCACGACCCAGATGGACGCCGGATACCGCGTTGATGAGTCGTTGCGAGACCGACGCAATCTCATTGAGAGTTTGCTGAGCCGATTCCATACGATTGAAGTCGGAGGCTGGCTCGACGTCACGGTCCGAGTGTGTTGGCGGATGTGCTAACTGATTAGCTTCAAAGTGTACATTGTCACTGTATCTAACAACGTACCGCTCCTTTCTCCCGTTCATTGCTAAAACAGCAACGGTAACCTTGTCGCTTTCGAGTGGGCCTCTTGATGCATCTTACCATTGATTTCAAACTGCAGTGCTTCAAAAATCTACCCCCCACTAGCCACTACCGAATGTCCAGCAGGTGCGACCCACTTTTCATACACACTTTGCCATAACTTGACGACGTGCTAGTACTTGATGCTGGGCGCATTGACCTCACGATCTTGGCACGGTTTGCACCACGCTGAACCCGGATCCATCGATGACCCAAAATAAGTGTCGCCATTCAAGTCCTGGAGTAACTTTGTCAAGTGAAAGAGCAGTACAAACGATCGGATTATCGACAACCAACTAGACATGTACAGTCTATGTGCACGGGGTATCAAGCACATATATACCACGGTGAATACGCGCAGGGTCGGGAAGCGATCACAGCGTGATGGTCGTGGACCGAGACGCCAATACGACCATGTCCCAGTCGTACGCATTTAACCGAACCCAAACAAGACCCCAAACAGGTCCTTCCACCCCCTCTTCACGACAAACTTAGCGCCCCCTCCGTACTCCTCCGCTAGCCACTCGAGGTATCGACCATCCACCGAGCTGAGCGGTCCGAGCTCGAATGACATGATATCCTTGGCGGTAACGTAGATCACCTCCGCGTCCGGTGGCGTCCCAGGCGAGGAGGCTTCTGCAAGTGTAGGTGGCGGCAGCAAGCTCGCAAGACGCGACAGCTGGAAACACGTGTTGGCATGGAACGTCTGCAGCAATGCAAGCGTCGTCAAAAGCTGTCGTTCTCGCCTATCGCTCAGTGTCTGGTCTGTATCCCCACTTGCTCCGGGGCCGGTCAGCCTGGGCATCGAAGCCGACGTGAACGCGGAACCAAAAGAAACCCGATGTCGCTGAGCGCCGTTGGAAGTCGAGGACGAGGATGGTCCGCCATCATGACCACCGCTCAAGGACATTCCACCCGATCTGCGCATGCCCTTCACGTTCGGACTCGAGCTCGGACTCGGCCGCCCCTCGATCCCCATTCCAACGTTTCTCATATATGCTCCCCCGAAGCTCAGGTCGTCGTCTCCTTCCAACCGCACCCTTCCCCAGTTAGCGATCGAACCATTCCCAGTTGAGTACGATGCCGAGGAATTGCCTCGCCAAGATCCAATCCAGAGACCAGCACAGACGAGGCAGACATCTTCGTAAAGTTGCCATGCTTCCGTCCAAGGGGATAGCTGCTTGGCTTTGGCATCGAGCTCAGGGGAAAGATGGCAACAATCATATAAACAGTCATCTCCTTCCAATCGTAGAATTCGGTCCAATTCGTTCCACTAGCGGACGATTAGCTATTGCGACCTGCAGGTTGAGTGACAAACGCACCAACTTTACATCGCTCCAGGTGAATCGCACAAGGGAAAGACGATGGGTCGGACCTTTGGGGCTCGGCTGTTGGAACGGTTTAGACAAATACAAAGTCGGTCTCGACGTTCGTGAGGGTGTCGAAGTCGTCAAGTCAATTACGAGATCATAATATGACGGTTTCTCAAGGAAGATTGCATCCGTGGTGCATGCGATCCAACCCCGACCTGTCTTTCCTTCGTGATGCATCTTGTCCAGATCGCTGAGAGTCACCATCCCGAGCACCTTGATGCCTTGTTTCGATCTCGCCTGGAGTCGTGTGTGGGTCCATGACGAAGGGTCTTCGGACCCTTCTGAGGCGAGCAACGATGGATCTAGCTGGGCTTCATAGCAGATGTCGGCGGCGACCTGACAGAGAACGCAGGCTGCCTCCACAGGTGGTAATGTGTAAATTAGGATACGGCGGCGTCCAAGGACGTGTTTATAAAGAGTAAGCGCAGATGGACCCAGTATGCGCAGCAAGTGTGGGAGGTGCAGAGTTGGGTTGGATGGGGAATACTCGTCGTTGGGCTGGAAGAGGAACCTGATTAGTACGGTAGAGCAGCACTGGACGACGTAGCGCGCTCACGTTATCTAGTTCGCAGCTCCAACCATGCCAATCCGCAGCTCCGCCGAGATCGGTCCTCCGAGCCTTGCGTGCTTCGAAGAAAGCGTTTGCAGGCTCCCAATCGGACGCGACTGCCTCTAGGACACCTCTGCTCTCCAAAGACGAATAAATACCATCAACAAGTGACTTGAGCTCATTCACGTGTCTCCACGGCCTCGGTCTAGTTGAGTTGACGAGTAGTATACCCAGAGAGGAAAGTCGGAATCCACGTTGCCCGTGCTCCGTAGTGCGGCGCCGGCGAAAGACACAAACGCCCGGGTGACTATCTTTTGTGAAGTAGCTGAGAGCGGTTTCTGTGAACACAGAGAGAGAGGGTTACAGGGCCCGAGGGACTGAACGTACACGACGTCCCGGTCAACTAGATGCAGGCCGCTGGGAAGAGTACTGAACTCGACGCCATCGAGCTGGAGATCTGCGAGGGATTTGAGAACAAACTCGGATACAGAACTACCCGCGTACCATCGCTTGCCTTCAAGGACCAATCGACCACATTACCCTTGGTCGGATGGAAAGAAGTATGGAATATCGCGACTAGTAGGGGAGAAACCCAAGCCTCAGACGGTTCGACGGCACAAGAAAGCGAGGCATACCTATGTCCTGTGGTACACGCACTGTGTCGTCAACGTTTTCCATGATATCCTTGACGGCTGTGGGCAGCACGCAGGTAGCGTTGGGGCCGGCACTCAAACGGCGTGGAGGCAATGTCCGATCCACGCCTCTCACGGTCCAAAAACGATTACAGGAATTACAAGACTTGCACTGTTAGACAAGGCGAGGTTATACATTGCTCTTGCTCTCAGAATATGTTCCCCTTGGATCCCCGAGAGCCGAGGCCGCCAAGGACAATCCACATACGAGCGATGCTGAGAGCAACTTTCCGTGTGCCTCTATGACAATATCGGTCCGGCTACAACTATTTCAGTGGCTGGCGGGGAGGGGGACTCGGCGCAGCACAAGGAAGGAGTTGGAGGTCACACAGCGTCACGCATGGTAGGATCACGTTGGATCGTTCCTGTTCGACCACCATGGCCTCATCTCAACCTCAACATATCAATCTCGCCGACTTGGACATTCAACAGCTCGCTGACGTGCGGCGGCAGCTAGAAGAGGTCACTGCTCCACTTCTTTCCCTCGGCCGATTCTGAAATCAAGACTCAGGAGTTGAATCACCTGACCAATTCCTTCGCCCAGCTCAAGCAGGCTCAGTCAAAATTCAAGTCGTGCCTCGAGAACGCCGGAGAAGTCCAGCCTAAGAATGCAGGTGAGTCGAATTGGATCGTGCGTGTGGCAGGTCATGGTTGGACACGGCGATCGACCAGGCACGACGATCTTGGTCCCTTTGACCAACTCCCTCTACGTCCCTGGGAAACTGAGCGACAGAGAGCACGTCATCGTCGATGTCGGCACAGGCTACTACGTGAAAAAGGTAATTACCCACATGCGATGTTGCGTTCCTGCGATTGATCAGGTTCAGACACGCGCACAAGCGACGAAATACTACAAGACCAAAGTGGAGTTCATCCACACGAACCTCGAGACGCTCTCGGACACTATACAAAAGAAACAGGACAATATGAATTACTTGATCAATGTGATGCAGGCAAGACTGCAGGCGCAAGCGCAGGGGTCGTCGAAGAGCACGTCGTGAATTGTTGTAGCATGGAGAGTGAAGTGAACCATAGATGATTTGTGATTGATGATGTTTGCAGTCATCGAAACACTTTTCTCAGGTCGATATTGATGTAAGTCTCCGTATTCTAGAACACCCATCCTGTCGCAGACCACGTAGGTTGACAATGTCACCGCAGGCTCGTGAAGTGCATTTCGTGTTGAATTCGCACAGGTGATGCTCGTGACTAGAAGTGGCATTCTGTGGGCCTGCAGAGTCTAGGTGCGCGCTGGCCGTCACAGCCTGCGACATGTGAAGCTGCACGGGAGTCTGATCTGCATTTCCGGTGTCTTGCTTGGAATGGCGGCAGATGCGCTGCGTACGACCTTGAGGATGCCAAAATTCTGAACGACGTCACCAGGATCTACGCTCGTGCTGCCATCGCGAATCATTTCCTTTCCGAGCTCGATTCTTCCCCCCGCGCGGGAAAACATAAATACGCCCTCTCCGACGCCCCAACCCCACATCCCCTCTTCTTCCCTTCAGCCATGCTCCCTCACTTCTCTGCCCTCCTCGCCATCGCCGTCTCCGTCCTCGCCAGCGCCCGCATGGAACGCCATATGCATGCCCACCGCGGCAACACTCTCAGCCAGTGCGACACCGGCGCCGTCATGTGCTGCAACGGCGTCACCAACGTAGGTTTCCACCCCCTTCTCGCCACTGTTGTCGCTCATTCACGCCATCGAAAGGCTACTGATATCGCGGATTTCCTTGACCACCTTGGCTACTCGTACGACCTGGCAGACAGCGTCGGGATCAACTGCATTCCTATCAATGTTTTTGGAGCGGGGCAGGGCGCCGGTTGTGCGCAGCTGCCTGTATGCTGCTCCAACAACTACTTTGTGGGTCTTTGGCCTTGTCGCTTCCCTTGTTTCTTTTCAACCCTCGTCCATCGGCTCAGAGCGGCTTCATCAATATTGGGTGCTCTCCGTTTGACATCAACTAAGCGTCTCCGCCCTTCATGAAATCGCGTGTGCGGTGTAGCAGTGTTTTCCTTCTGCCTTGTTTTCGAAAGATGATGGGTTTGTCTATCGGCAGCATGTTTGAGTCTCCATGTGGTCGGTATTTTTGACAGTGTCTGTGGCTTTTGAAATGCAAACCAAAGGAGTCTTCCTCTCGTGCACGCGCGTAGCAAAGCAGGTCAGCGAGCTCTCCGCCGCACTTCTACATTGTATTGACCAATGACGGTGAGTTTCTTTAGCGCCTTCGGTATTTATGCGGTGTAACGGCGGGTGAGCTTGACGCGGTCCCTTGTCTTCATCAATCGTTCATCGACAGACAATCTTGAAGGTACCTGTTACAATCGATAGTCTCTGACCATCGAAACTAAGTAACCTTGTTTCTCTGTAGGTCATTTGCCAGGAGTGCCATCGCCACTAATACTACATGCTGCGCAAGGGTAACGGTCGTCCCTCCCACCGTACACCACGCAAGGTAAAAGGGCGTTCGTCCCGCCCAATGGGTCCATCCGAAGAGAATTGTCTCTGCCTGATCTGTAGACAATCCGGCCATGTCGTAAAGACATGTCCTCAGTTCCGACAGGAGGAACGTCGCGACACAAAGTCGCCCGCGGACGCTCAAGTACCACGCCCCTTCAACCTCCCCTCCCCTACGATTGAGGGATCCGCAGAAGTGCTGTGTCAGAGATGCAGTCGCCTGGATGCCGGATTCAGCATCTTGGCCGGTACTCATCCATCTGGATGCGGCGATAACTACATGGAAACCGTGAGGAGGAAAAGGGCGACCCCGATTCCCCCCCTTGGTCATATCAAGTCACTTCGGCTGCTCTCTTCGTGTCCCTTGTGTCGCCTTATTCTCGACGTCACCTATCTCTCAGAGAGAGACCTACAAAGCATCAGTGACCCTGAGAACGACCATGAGGGTCAGCTGGCGTTGGTCCCAGTGTGGACAATTGTGCATCTAGAGTCGGATGTACCCTGGCCGAGTGATGGAGAGCTGTATGCAAAGTGCGTATACTCTACGGTGACACGGGCGGGATACGATTCCGGATATCAGCCTGAGATAGCAGTGCGTTGTGGCGTGGATGCAGTGGGGGTGGTAGACATGGGCGAGCACGGCGCAGACGGTGCTCCTGCCTTGGGAGTGAGGAGAGTGGATCCGCAGACACCCAACTACGGCATGATCAAAGAGTGGCTCCGTCGCTGCGACGAGCTTCATCGCATCACATGCCAGCCTCTCGTATCGGAGGGCTTGAAGAAAGTCAAGCTCGTCGACGTCGACACCCGCCAGATCGTCATGTACCCCCCGGATGGCTGCGACTACATCGCGCTCAGTTACGTGTGGGGAGGTGTGGATCAACCGAGTTACAAGCTTGGGGACATCTTACCGACCGTACCCGCGACACTGGAGGACGCGATGGTCGTGGCTCGCCACCTCGGCAAGCGGTACCTCTGGGCGGACTCGCTGTGCATAGACCAGGGGAACAGCGTGGAGAAGGCCGTTCAAATCGCCCTTATGAGTGACATCTATACTGGCGCGTGGGCTACGATCTTCAATGTCGTTGGAAAGTCTGCTCAGAGCCGACTGCCGCGTGTAGGGACACTGGAAGGCATCGTCCCTCAGTTGTCTTGCGCGATCGGAGGCAAACAGCTGTTGTCCACCATGCCCACGTTGTCTGAGCAGATCTCGCGGTCACTCTGGGCGACCAGAGCGTGGACCTTCCAGGAGGGAATGCTTTCGCCCAGACGGCTCTTCTTCACGAACCATCAAGTCTACTTCGAGTGCAACTCCGTTCAGTGCTGTGAATCGCTTGATGACTCCAATTCTCCGTTCCATCTTTTATCGGACGAGCAACGTGGAGAAGCGTCTCGTAAAGCACGTCGCTCACGCCGCGTAGTGAGCCGAGGTCCCGACGAAGCTTTTAGCTCGGGCAGCCTGAGAGATCCCTTTCGACCGATTCTCGCATTGCAGAAACCCGGCGCCAGTGACAGTTTTCGGATCTCGAAATATGAGGAGCTGGTATACAGCTACACAAGGAAAAACATGACCGATGACATCGACTCACTCAATGCCTTTTCCGCCTTCCTGAAACGCTTTGAAGAAACACATTACAAGAGCGGGTTCCTGCACGGCCTTCCCGTGGAAGCCCTACCGACGGCACTGTTGTGGACGCATGACACTCCAGCGCGTCGGCGGGTGGACTTCCCAACGTGGTCTTGGGCAGGGTGGCAGGGTGCCGTGAAGGGCGCCAGTAGCGTGCATCTGCCTGGGATCTCTGACGGCTTTGAGAAGTACTGGAAATACAACATGATGCCACCCTTGCGTGTATGGAAAGCTGGAGAGCAGGGCCATCCAGAACTTGTATACGATTTCAGCCCGGTGTTGGCGGAGATCGACACGCAGGGAGATGAATCAAGCGAGGAAGACGAAGGAGATGAGGATAGTGGGGATTCCCTGGATGAGGGCGACGAGGGCAGCATAACCCCCGATCAGAGTGTAAGCGATGAAGATCTTCCGGCGGAGGACACGGGCTCTTGGGAGGACGTAAAGGAATCGGACAGCGGTAAGGTGTTACGATGTGACTTGATCGAAGCGAGACCAATTTCACCCTCTTTCCATCTTCAGAGGATTCAGCGGACCCCGAGAAAGACCCGATATTCCTGTTGGCAAAATCAATGGTCGAGGAGACCCCCGTGGTGCTGCAGAACATCGATCGCAACGAATTGTTGATCCAGGGAATCGTTCTCCGACTGACCTTCACGAAATCTGGGACCCAATACAACGAATTCGACCCAGACGATCCTGGTAAATTGTACCGTTGCAGTATTAAGGTTGGGGGTGAATGGTCAGACAGTTCCCTGATATTCCACGGTCATGATAGCGCGGAGACGGCTGACAAGTGGCAGGGAAAGGAGCGAGAGTTTCTGCTCTTGAGACGTACCGACTCTGACTGCGCGCTGATGCTCATCGATCGAGATGGCGACACCGCGGAGAAAGCAGCGGTAGCTAGTATGTGGTATCACAATGTCAAGGAGCTGACGGAGGCGATTGTCCGGCCAGAGGTAAAGTTGTTCAAGCTGAAATAAAGGCTAGCACATATCACACTGTCGACTCACTTGAAAGCCTGTAACGTAGCTACTCTTGACATTGTCAAGCTTAACGTCAAATCTGTGTGCTGGGGACCTAACTAACCTGGAGTATGTGCGGACCCACTCCGGCGTGCCATGTATTGCGAGGTAGTCTGACCTTACCATCAGGTGGTGATGGAAAACTGCGAAATTAGGAATATATCTAAAATGAAGTGAGCCGGATTGGAATTTTGGGCAACGGAGTCAAAAACATCAAGGATGGTATCAAAAGACGTTCTTGCTTCGTCCCTTGTGCCTCGTTTTCTCAGGAGCGGGGGTTCCGATGGGATGTCGCCAGGCGGAGGAGCCTCTTCATTGGGGCTGTTCCGGTGGTGCACCGTCGCTCTTTTTTGCGTCTGATTCCCGTCCAGTGTCAGCTGGCCTGTCTCCGCTGGTTTTCACGTTGACCTAACGCAATAGCGTTCATCAAACCCTGTATATCAATGTGAGATTCTTACCCGACAGCACTTGTGGATTGCCAAGCTTCGCACGAAGAGCTGCACGACGAGCTTGCAGCTCCTTGTCGACGCGAGGCTGCCCGAGACGCCTTCTTTCAAGGAGCCCAAATATCTCCCTGCGCTTTCGTAAGTTTTTGCAAACTGATCAAAAGGAAAAAAACGGACGAATTCCACCAAGCTAGGATCCCGATGACCCGCTGGCGGGTCTTTGTTACAGTCGTAGAAAAAATCGACGATCCTCCTGGAGATGTATTGTGAGTGAACCAGAATCTTATACACCAGCAGCTCGAAATGCCAGTAACACGCCCCCACTGCCAGCCGCCTTGGCGAGTCGAAGACATGACACGGCTGCTCAGATCTCACATGCACGTCTCTCGGAATGATCACCTTTGCATGGTGGTACGACGGAACGCTGAGTACACCTGATTCGGTAACCTACAAACCCGGGGCCAATGCTGGACGCTGTATCTCCGCCAGCTCTTCAATTTAGGTCCGTCTTTCTCCACTAAGCGTCCATCTTGAAGGTATGTCGTGCAATCGATGGCCCTCTAGTAGCTGGACAGCGAGATCAACATCGTTAGCCCCGCATGCCGCGCAAACCACGCTCCTCTCATCCCACGTCAGATCCATCTTCCAGCGATCCTCGAGCGTTTCTATGCTTAATTTGCCGACAAGCCGGCCACGTTGTGCAGTCGTGCCCTCAATTCCTGCAGAGGGAACGTCAAAACGCAGAGCACCCCGCTGGAGCTCAAACTCCATCCGCTCCCTTTCACCTCCCGTCCCGTATGATCGAGGGATCGGCGGAGGTGCTGTGTCAGCGATGCAGTCAGCTGGATGCAAGGTTTACCATCCTGACAGGCACGCATTCTTCTAGGCGCGATGATCAGGATATGGAAACGGTGAAGAGAAGGATGACCCCGATACCCCCCCTTGGTCACGTAAAGTCGCTTCGGCTGCTCTCTACATGTCCCTTGTGTCGCCTTATCTTCGACGTCACCTACCTCTCAGACAGAGACCTCCAAAGCATCAGCGACCCTGAGAGCGACGATGAGGGCCACCTGGCGCTGGTTCCCACCTGGACACTAATTCATCTAGATCCAGTTCAGGAATTGTGGCCGAAGAAAGAATGGGGCCCGCATGCAAAGTGCATATACACCGCAGTGACGCGAGCTAGATCTCGGTGGCAGCCCCAGATCGGTGTCCATTCAGGTGTGGATGCGATTGCAGTAGTGGGTGGTGGGCAGAACGGCGCGGAAGGTGCTCCCGTCTTGGGCGTCAAGAAAGTGGACTCGCGGACGCCCGACTACGGCATGATCAAAGAATGGCTTCGTCGCTGCGACGAGCTTCATCACGTCACATGTCAGCCTCTCGTATCGGAGGGCTTGAAGAAAGTCAAGCTCGTCGACGTCGAGACCCGCCAGATCGTCATGTACCCCCCGGATGGCTGCGACTACATTGCGCTCAGTTACGTGTGGGGAGGTGTGGATCAACCGAGTTACAAGCTTGGGGACATCTTACCGACCGTACCCGCGACACTGGAGGACGCGATGGTCGTGGCTCGCCACCTCGGCAAGCGGTACCTCTGGGCGGACTCGCTGTGCATAGACCAGGGGAACAGCGTGGAGAAGGCCGTTCAGATCGCCCTTATGAGTGACATCTATACTGGCGCGTGGGCTACGATCTTCAAC
>JBBPOI010000302.1:0-17060 GCA_038091355.1 Phylloboletellus chloephorus | reverse complement strand
GCGCGCAGGGTCTTTCTTAGACTCTAGTGTTGCCACATTAGAACTTGACTTCTTAACCCCTCCGCGCGAAAGCGCACTTTACCTCTTCTCATCGCTCTATAGTCTTGATCAGACTTTAAACGATTGGTCGGGCCCCAGACCTAAGAGGATAAAGGATCCTACGCCTGAAGTAGGCCGGACTAACACCAGGCCCACACTATATTATATGGTCGTCTGCCGTCAATAAGGATAACGTTGCTTTACCCAGAAAGTGCACTACTGGGCGTCCTCTTTCGGGAAAGAAGGGGTGTTGAGCCACACCATATCACCGCTCGTGCACCATCGCTTTACGGTCTTTTGACTTCGTTCCGCCCGCACATTTAGGGCAGTGGGGTTCCCCCATTTTATATACATTTTCTTCACGCTCGCCGCCTTTAGAGTCATCCGGATAAAACCGGTTTCCCCCTCTCTTGGCAACATCCCACCCCTCAAGAATCGGGGTATTCCAACTTGTAGCCCGTGTCTACGAATTCCTTTTCTCGCACTCGGTCAGAGCCTGGGAAGTCCTTTATAGGAGGACCTAGGAAGTTCGACATCGCGTTTCCCCTTCCCACATTCAGTTAAAAACCTGGTGGAAGTCCTTCGGGAGGACCATGAGTTAGTTGACAAAGCGTATTCTCCTCGACGGTCCCCGAGTATCCCGGGACCATAAGATTACAAGACAGCAGAGGTCAAGAAGAAGGAATCTCCTTTTCTCTTGTATCCTTTGTTTTTTGGAGAAGCATCAGTTGATCCGAACGACCACCCTATCGTTCCTTTTAAAGAGGAACCAAGGAATTTCAGAGAGCATGCCCCCGTTCTCCAGTTCATCCCATCCCCTGTTCGATCACCTACTCCGGTCGTTCAGATTCCCATCCCTCCTCCTGCTCCTCGTTGGGAACGACAGGAGTTCCAACATATCTGTTCCTCCCTCCGTGCGCAGTCCAAACTCCGTCCTCCCTGCCGCACCCCTTATACGCTGACCAGTCGAAATGTACGCCGGCAGCAATGAATCAAGTCCGGGCCCTTCGGATCCTGCACCCCTCCCCCCATCCTTCCCTCCTCAGGGTATTACCCCTGAACAGCTGTGGGAATAGCTTATAAATATCCAGACCCAGATGGTGGGTCTATTACAAGAACGGCAGCGGAAGCCTACTGCTGCTGAGGTTTTTAAAGGTGGCCCCTGACCCAGGTCTATATGACGGAAGCCCCAAGGCTTTCGATGCTTGGTGGATGTGCATGCATGTCTTTATTAATCAAGTCTGAGATTCCAAGCTCTCGGCAAAGGATCAATGCATAGCCGTTTGAGCACAGCTAGGCTCTGAAGATGGCTCCGATCGTTACAGAGCAGCGGCCTATGGCCGTGTACAAATTACCAGCTGGATGAATGCGGAGGAGTGTCATCATTCAGATCCCAACCCGGCGAAACCGCCGTTCAGTTGGCCAAGCACGGAAGTGCTCACAGCGGCTATGACAAGCCGCTTTAAGTCCTCGAATGCGTGGGACTATGCGCTCTCCCAGTTAGAGCATTGTTTCCAAGGTCCGAAAGAGCGGACCCAAGAATTCATGGTTCGCTGGACGAACCTATGGGAGGAGTCTGGGGCAGATAATGCCTTAGGAGTATGACTGATTGAGAGGGCTGCTCGCCCCTCTATCATACAACAAATTTACTTGCAAAACAAAAGGCAAGTAACAGTCGAGGTGTACATAACTGTCCTCGTTCAGTTTGGCACAGCCGAAGAATCTTTTGCTCTTCGCGGGCAATTCCAGGCGCAATCCTGGACAAACAAAACTAGCTCTTCTGCACCTACTGGCGGGGCACGAATCTACCCAGGCACAGGTGAGCCCATGTGTGGCGACCCTAGAATCTAAGAAAGACCCTGGGAGCTCACACTATACCTCAACAAGCGAAAAGACTAAGATCGAACCAAGAAGTAGGCGTTAACCCACAAGAACTTGACTAGAGTTCTTGGGGCGCTTTCATTCACTCTTATTTGCTATAATTGTTATCTATTGCTACAAGGTTTAATGTGAAATGGTGAAATATGTGAAAGTGTGACATTTGTGATAATGTGAAGAGGTGAAAGGGTTGTCAGATAGATAATTCCCATGGTCACGTGACTGGAAAACGAATATTTACTGAAGGAGCATTCTACAGCTCAACTTCATAAATATAATGAAAATAAATATAGACCACCAAGACAGGGGCTAAAAGCGAGTGCACAGCAGCTCAAGCTTTGTGTTTCTAACAAAATGTGACATAGTGTCACATCATGTGATGTCACACGTGACTGCGTGACAGGGTGTGACATGTGACATGTTACATCACAAGTGTAACATCATGTGATGTCACGTCACATGTTGAGTCATGTGACCTAGTCTGTCACGATGACCCAAGAAAATAAGTAAAGGTAAGAAATGTCTGTAGAATATTAAAGAGTCAATATAAAAAGAAAAGGAAAATAGTCCTTGCAAGCCAGAGGGCGGACGTCGAGTCCTGTGTTCCTAACAATTAGGATTTGGTAGATTGGGAAGTCACCAGATCCTAACATTGTGTGCTAGTTATTGCAGCATTTGTAACAACTTTGGTGTTGGCAACTGATCCTTTCTCTTTTACTTGTTTCCTTGCCAGTCTGCCTCATACTGTGAAAGAGTGCCACTTTGTATAAATCTATAGGGGTTTAGTGTGCCCTTGTATCTCAGTAGTGGAGTCCCTGTGGCACAGGTCCTAGACTTGTTACAGGCAGAGCTGAGTGTCCTTCACATGTCATCACAATCTCAGCAAGTGCAAACTTTCAAGACAGTGGACGATGTTTTGGAACTCAGTAAAGACAAAGTGCCGAATCATAGGTCGATCATGGGTATGGTGAGGGCACACTGAGCTCGATGTTCTCCGGAACATCCTTGACAGTCAGACATTCCTCGACTGCACACCATCTCGAGCACGATCCGAAATATTATGGATGAAACACATACAATAGCGACAGCAAACCCATACCGGTCCAACGGAACGATTAATCGCGAAAAGTGCGAGGCAAAAGTAAGGTACACGAAATAAAATGGTAGAAAACGCAAGAGGGAATTGCTTCAAGGTGATCTAGTCGTGCTGAAACCCGATGGCGTGATGCTGAAGTCTGCGTGGGAGTTCGTTCTGCTGAGGCTCGATTGGGTCGGGGTCGTGCTTGAGTTGGTCGAGTTTACGCTGGGGGGAATGCCGAATTCGGTGAGATTGAACTTTCGCGTACTGTTGAATCGGGCAGTAGCCTCTAGTATCCTAGTAGGGCATAGGTCTCTCCAGCCACCTGTCGTCGATTCCTGTTTAACACAGTGAAGTTGACGGCGAACTCAGATGACGCACTCGGCAGGACATGGTTCTGTTGCAAGGCAGCCGTATCAGGGGCCTCCGCCATCACAACCGCAAAACCACTACAATTACGACGTCAGGGAACCCAGAGGGCACTTGAAGAAGATCAGCTTAGACACATACTTGAACAAATGGAAATCGATATGGCTGAGGAAGCTTCAGAACGTGAGTTTGACATTAGTCAACTGTTACTTACCAGTGCAGAATCCACGGGCCAGGATTGTCTGTGACAAATCGAAACGAGATGTTGGACTTTTGGGCTTCGGATCCCATCGATACGGTATCTCGTCTCACAGGATCAATAAAGTTCGGGGTGCTGTTGGTAGATGTGCGAATCACGTGGAAGTTATGCTGCAATGGCAGTTTCACTCAATGTAATTAAGATATCAATTGATAGTGACTCACGCCGTGGAGGTGAATGCCGTGCTGTGATACACATTCAACAGACCTCAGTTAACGACAATAACGAACCTGTCATAAGGAATTACCGACCGGACTGCCCCTCGCGCCTCCAGGCGTGAGGTCGTTAGCGGGCATATTGATCTCAATGACCTTATTCCGGGGTAGCTCGTAAACACTGCCGTCGGGAAGAAGTTCTGTGGGATGACGAGCGCCGCTGAGCATTTGAAGGAGGACGGGTGTCGGAGGGGGTCTAAAGCGAACTCCGTTGACATTGAAGCCTTTATTGAATCCGGGCAATAGATTAATGACCACGTCTGCTTTACCGAGTTCAGGAACGCCAGGAGGGCTAGGATTCTTGAGAGGATGGAGTCGACTCTCGTCAAAGTGTGCGACGAATGGTCCCCGATTCGTCGTTGGGTCCAGTGTCGGAGCACCGGCATAACGCAAGATCGCCGAGTTCATCCCATCGATGAACGTTCGGTTGCCGTGGTTTGGCAATGCACGTATCCAGTAGTTGTCCACTGGTTTGTTAGCGGTGACCACCACAGAGTATCGCTGCCCTGCAAGAATTTGGAGCCAATCGACGACTTCTGGAAAGACTTCAACACCGTCGGCTTCGATGATCGTCATACTATGGCCGTCGATGGTAAAGTTGTGCCATGCGTCACACGATGCGCCGATGAGGCGGAGGCGGTAGCGTTTACCATGTTCTACGCTGATAACTGCAAGAGGTGTTTTCGGACCTCCCGCATAACGACCTCTTCCATTGATAGTAGTTGTATTAGGGGTAAAGGGAGGTAAGACTCTTCTGGACGGCGAGTGCCACCTATATTTGGTTTAGTCAATGGGATTCGTGAAGAATAGCACGCGACATTCACCAGTCCGCGAGCGTTATGATTGTGGACTCTGGAATAACTTGGTCAGCCACGCAAGAGCGCGGAATGGAGGTGAACCACTAACCGTCATCTACGTCGTAAAGGTCAGCATGAGGATCCTCAGGGTCATATATTACCAGTGGTCCTCGAAGGCCATCGCAATATTGCAATGCATGATGGGAGTGGTACCAATAAGTGCCCGTTTGATTTTCAGCGTTGAATCGATATTGAAAACTCTGGCCGGGCTGGATGGGACATTGAGTTATGAAAGAAACGCCGTCCGCCCAGTTGGACCTGTTCTGGAATATGCCGTGCCAATGCTTAAGAGGGGGTCCCCTTCAGCACGTAGACACGAAGCAGACGTAGATTTAACTCACAATAGTAGTGGTCAGGTCCATGGTGCGGTCATGTAAATGGTTGGTGACATTAATCGAGATATTGTGGCCCTATCATCGCAACCGTCATCGGTCACAGATATTCTCAATGAGGAGGGCCAAGTCATTAACCTTCTGCGCCTTGATGACGGGGCCGGGAAAGACGCCGCCAGCCAAGGTAGCACTAGCATCGTGCATCAGTAAGACGGCAAGGATCGCCAAGGGGACAAGTCAACCTGCGGGGAAATCCATCGGGGGCGATTACCTTGTTCACTATCTCCAGCGTACCGTCGGACGCGTCGATGACAGGGGGGGAATCCGCATCGTCAGACATCGTACGGACGCGAGCGCGAGCGCCGGGTTGGGGCATAAAAGAGACAGCCTCCAATGAACGCAGGACGGAGAGAAGGAAGATAAGGGACGTTAACGAGAACGCGTACATCTTGAGTGAGTCGAGATGGACTTGAGGGACTGTCGTGCTCGAGGAAGAAGTGGACAAGAATGAAAAGCTTCGCCTCCCGAGTTCTGCCTTTAATACGATAGAGAAGGCGAGCCCCTACGATAGCATCGGTGTGATTGAGAATGAGGCTGGTGACCAGCCTCATCCTCAGGGGTCTGGCCATATTTGATACCGCACGACGAGTGAAGTTCCCGTATCATTCACAATTGGACGTGAAGAAGCATGGGACCGAGTTGGACCTGCTAGCACCTAGCGTTCCTGTTGTCTGACATGTAGTAATGTCGAGTAAGTTGTGAACAATCCATAGAAAAGTAGCACTGATTAACCCTAACATACTTGGTTGAGCTGACAACCATGACGAGTGGGTTTAGAATTATTTTATTTCTTTTTCGAATTTAGGGTGAGTTTCCGAAACTGTTGCGCTGATAACTCAAGTTTCAACTGGACGGCCTATGGGCAAACGAACCAAGAATTTAGTATCAGGGCTATCTAATTTTGCCAAACGAGCAGATCTATCCTCCCAAGTCGTCGAAAGCTCTTCTAGCCAACACCATGCTGGACTCACGACAAAGGCGGACTCGTCAAACAGCGGCCGCAAATCCCATGAAGTTGGACCGGTCGCACAATGGCGTTCATACGATGCGACTGGGCTCGTAACACACTACAAAGCCGCCTCCGAAGTCCCTGAGCATCTGCAAAAATGTACGGAGCATTCCGCGGTCATGTATTCTCTAACTGCCCACCGCAGACTTCTCTCAGCGCAAACGTTATTTCTCACTGTATGACGAAGGGTGCTTGCTGGACGAGGAAGGGTGGTACAGTGTCACTCCAGAACTGATTGCAAACCAGATTGCTGAACGATGTCGGTGTGATACTATCCTCGATGCCTTCTGTGGTGTCGGAGGAAATGCAATTGCATTTGCCAAGACATGTGAGCAGGGTATGCGAGTACAGAATTCCCCTCATCCAGATCTGTCACTTATTCTGTCAAAGTGATTGCACTGGACGTATCCCCCGTGCGATTGGCACTTGCGAGACACAACGCTGTCATATACGGCGTCGCCGATCGCATCGAGTTTATCCTGGGCGATTATGTCTCATTTGCGCTTGCGTACATTTCTCGGCGTGCCAGGAAACGCCCCATCGACGTCGTTTTCCTCAGTCCGCCTTGGGGTGGCCCAGACTATATATTACAGGCAAACAACGACATCGAACTCGTCAGCGACCAAACCGACCATTCTCTCGAGCGCTACCCTGAGTTCAGTCTTGCGAACATCAAACCCATCCATGGTGCTGATCTCTTCCATCTTACTCGAAAACTCACCAACAATGTGGCTTATTTTCTACCTCGAAATACGAGCCTGGACGAGATATCGGCGTTGCTTGTGGGTAGCATGTCTTCGTTGTTAGATCAAGATTCGGCAGAAATGGTGGAGGTCGAGGAGGAGTGGATGGGTACCAAACTAAAAGCTCTAACTTGTTACTTTGGCGACCTTGCTAGGGACCAACAATATCTTCTCTAATTATGAGTGGTCAGACCCTCCTGCGAAAATTCGGAATGCCTAAAAGCCCGGCAAGCTTCTGCAGGTTCGCCGTTACCATTTCCATGGAACTTGTTGCGCCGGAATGTTCGGCGAATAGTGACATTCCCCGGTAAATTATCGCCGTGTGCTGAGCGCAATGAAACAGGGTGCTGTACTCTGGCGCTCCCTCCACGGCCATCTTTCCTCACAAACGTCTAGGGCATGGCAAGGTCACTGGGACGCTTGCCACACTATGTCAGTGCGGATGGTTGCTTTGAGATCTAGCCACTGAAACCATGCGTTAGGCGAACTCGAGATGTCGGAGGTTCGGAATTGATGTTTCACGGTATATCGGAGGTTTCGAACCTCCTACTGATCTAGGCCGTTCGTATGGTATTTGCATTTCCCCTCTGTAGCTTGTTACCTAACCAATACGGTCCTGCAGTCGTCCCTGGTACCTGTCTTGTAAGTACCGGGACCTACACCTAGTCATTTGTTGACGGCAGCGATCGCGCCCACAGTCCCATGCACATTGCTCAGTGCTGTGATGCTCTCGGGGGTATGGCTCAAGAATAGAGCAATCAACGCAAGGCTGAGCACGCCCTGCCACCGTACTGGCGCTCAGATCGATCCTCAGTGTGCATATAAAGAGGTCCAAGGGCTCTGAGGCGCTACAAATCTCCTTCCATATTACCCTCTCCGTTAATATTTCAATGTCTTGCCTGGCCATCTTTGTGTTTTCACTACTCTCCATATCTAATGCGTTGTCTCTCCCAAATATTCTGGACTCAGACGTGGATCCACGACCATCCCTCATCATGCCGCCAAATGTACTTCCTGCCGTGACTGAACTTCACGTCGTGAACAAGTTCATCTCACCGGATGGGTTCAACCGATCGTAAGTTGATGTTGATTTGTTGCGTGTTGATACATTCCTGATGTTCTGCAGAGCGACTCTCGCGAATGGTGTATTCCCTGGTCCGTTGATTCGGGCCCAAAAGGTTGGAAGCGCAATGATAATTAGATCAGCCTACTCATGCCCTTTCAGAATGCAAAATTTGCTGTCCAGATCTTCAATGAGCTAACAGATAATACCATGCCTCTGGAGACTAGCATCGTAAGTAATTTATGCGCCTAACCTCGTGAACGTTATCCTCATTTACGCCCAAAGCATTGGCACGGAATATCTCAGCACAAGTCCAACTGGGCTGACGGTGTTCCATACATCACTCAGTGTCCTCTTCGCCAGGACGAAGCATTTCTGCACCGATTTACTGCCATCGGTCAGACTGGCACGTATTGGTATCACTCACATTATTCAACTCAATATTGTGACGGCCTTCGAGGGCCACTGGTCATCTACGATCATAAGGACCCTCTGGCGCACCTATATGATGTTGATGACGGTGAGGTTTCCATCAACATTTTTCTCGATCCTCATCTTATAACTCTAAACAGAAAACACTGTTATCACACTCTCAGACTGGTGAGCAATCCTTGTATGGTGAACAATTTTTTTTGACCGAGAGGTAGGTATCACACGCCCTCCTTGAAGCTCGGGGAAGTCTTCGCAGCAGTGCAGGCAAACTCGACACTGATCAATGGCCGGGGCCGCTATCCCGGTGGCCCTCTTACTCCACTTGCGGTCATCAATGTCAAACCAGGGTTGCGATATCGCTTCCGCGTGATCGGCATGTCTTGCGATCCTTCATTCAACTTCACGATTGATGGTCACCGGATGACCATTATTGAGGTGGATGGGATCGAAGTTCTTCCCGTAGACGTCGATTCGATACCGATCCTTGCTGGTCAACGCTACTCTGTGGTTGTTACTGCAGACCAGCCCGTCGGGAACTATTGGGTTCGGTCCATGAGCAACCTACCCAATCAGACATTTGAGGGCGGTCAAAATATGGCGATCCTGAGATACCAAGGAGGACCACACCAAGATCCCACTTCGGCGCCTGGTCCGTATCAACTTTCGTTTGATGAGGGCCGTCTTCACCCCCTCGTCCACCCGGGCGCTCCCGGGATCCCTGAGATCGGAAAGGCGGATGTGAACCTACAATTCTCTCCAGGCTACAGCTCAGAGTTACTCTTTACGCTTGGCAACGTATCATTCATCAACCCTCCTATCCCTGTTCTTCTCCAGATTCTCAGTGGAGCAACACACCCCTCGCAGTTGCTGCCAAAAGGGAGTGTGTATGAACTTCCCCCGCACAAAGTCGTTGAAATAAGTTTCCCTAACCCTGGAGGAGCTCCTGGCGGCCCGGTGAGTGCAACATTCGGACAAGTTTACTACGTGGTGCTGACTCCGTATGTGACTTAGCACCCAGTACATTTGCATGGCGTATGTGGTTAACATCCGTTTCTTTTGACTAGAACTGAACGTTTTCCAGCACACTTTTGATGTTGTCAGGGTTGCGGGTAGCAATGTTACGAATTTCGTGAATCCTGTCCGGAGAGATGTTGTGTCTATAGGTGGCCAGCATACCGATAACGTGATCATTCGCTTCGTCACTGACAATCCGGGACCCTGGTTCCTTCACTGGTGAGTGATTACCCAGTCCTATGATATGGTTATCTGACATTTCCACGCAGTCACATTGATTGGCATCTCAATCAGTATGTCAACGCGAATTGGATGGGCTAAATGATTCTAGAACTAACATGCTCGTCTAGCGGGTTTGCTGTTGTGATGGCAGAAGCGCCGAGAGAAGCAGCCGAGGAAGAAAAAGCAGTAGTGCCATGTAAGTGTTGTATCTCAGTGAGCTCGCGCATACTCCAGAGATTAATCACGTCCTACACAGCCGACTGGAGTCGACTGTGCCGCCCGAAGCATCCCTGGGGACAAACGACCCTGGGGATGCTCGGCAACACGGACATTCGTGTTTGATTCTCAAATTCCGCTTTTTCCTTGTGAACTTCAATTCACTATACATCTTACGATATTTATTGAACATAGCGTTTGATCAAGTACTTTGCTTGCTTTTTCATGTCAGACCGGATCCCATTCGGTGGTTTCATTTTAGACAAAACTTTCGCCAGATTCTTGGCTTTGGATGCTCCTCTCGGCAGTAACTCGTCGACCAGAATTGTACCTGTACAATATGCGCCTTTGTTTACTAAATCCCAATCCAAACAGACGGCGAGGGGACTGTCTGTGTATTAGGGCATTGTGATGCTGCAAGCAAGCGATGGTGCCTGCTAAATCACTAAGGGTGACAAACGAGCGCAGATCAAGGAGCATCTCTTGGCGGTCCATGTTAAGCTCAGTGGGACGACGTACCGGTCCATCCATCAGATCCGTCTAGTTGAAAGCTGTGGAGTTATCGCCGGATAGACATCGAGCGGCCCATCTCCGACAACGCTGCTAGTCAACTCCCGTGTCATTCAGCTTGAAAACGACGCCACACCCCACGGACTTCAACCCAAGCTCCTATTGTCAGTGACAGCGCGAGTCTCTCAGTCTGACTCTTGTTGACAGACGCAACAGTCGACTTACGACTTTGAGGCGACTTCACAGCGCTGTTTGTGATCCGGAGGCTATTCCATCTATTGACTCAAGAAATTTATATGCTGTGCTGTAAAATTGCTACAGTGCGCTGCCGCGGAAGTACTTGCTGTTGATGCGATGGGCACCCGAGTGAGGGCATATCGCAACCAAAACGGTTGTGATTGAATCATACTGAATGGTTTCAGGTCCAGCTCGGCTCAAACCCGAGTTCGATGGACGAGACTTGTGAGAGCAATTTTGATGGATCTGGCGTTGTCGGCGGTAGCGCTGCCCTCTCACGTCTTCAGTAAAGCGAGGTCGCGCTTCAAAGTGCCCCGTGGCATAAATCTAGATATCAAGTTGTGGGGTGATTATAAGTTACCGTCGTGCATATCCAAATGCCCGACCATCGCACAAGTTTCGTTGTTAGTGCGCATGCCTATTATCTAGATGGCACGGACAACTTGGCCCGACACCGGTAATAACATGCCAAGACTCCATGCATCAAGCACAGCTTAGAATGCTTGCAAGACCGGCGACGGCTTTGTTCCTCGCCTCGTACAACGCCCAACCTCGTACAATCACAGAAGCTCAGGAAGACTCAGCTGCTCATGCAATAGCACACTACATAACCGCAATTTCTAAGATCTACAGCACCCGAGTCCAGTGACTTCGGTTCCGAGTTCTGCTCACGGAAGAAATCACAAAGTTTTCTCAGCTGCTGCTTACTTCGCGCGGCAACACGACTCAGTGTTGGAGGCGGGACTTCAAGGTGACACCGACCCCCCGCCCTATGCAACACCCATCACATTGCTTCGTGCCTTGGCGCGTCCGTCCACGATTGGACCCGCCATGGTGTCGACACTTGCTCACTGCACAGCCGCAATCACAAAATCAGCGTAAGCAAGCCGTGTGCCAAGTCGCGTTTGCATGCCAACGGCTCCGAGCGTCCCGGCCCTGACCCCTGGATTTGGGTAGCGATTTAATACTCGCCACTCAGTCCGAGGTTTCGAAATGGCAGGCTACGACACCCATGTCTTCGAGTGCGTCCCAATCAAAGCTTATTGCAGAGCTATGGTTACCTGATTTCATCGCCCCGTACTGCTGTTTCGAGACGATTCGTGTTCAGTGGACATTAGCGGTTAGTACGTGTTCAGTGCCTGACAAGGCCTTACGGGCTGCAAGGCGCCAGGGAAAGAACGTCAGCGAGGCCCACTGAACCGCGATCATCGACTATCCCAATTCAACAACCCTGTCTGGTATAAAAGCGAGGAACCCGAATAAACGTTCGCTACCCAAGCCCATATTCTTGTGTTGTCTCTGCTCACCCTCCAGCGAGCAGCAGACGTTATTTAATTCCTTGCAATGTATCTTCTCTTCATTTATATCTTGTCGTTTCTTTTCACCAGTTATGCTGCATCTTCGTCCCCAAATTCTCTCGGGCCAGTCGCTAACCTAACAATCTCCAACATGATGATTGCACCAGATGGATTCATGCGCTCGTAGGTCGATGACTCTTTCGGCCATGTATTCCTTCAAAATGACAGCAATCCAGGACCACACTTGCTGGAGGCACATTCCCTGGACCGCTAATTCAGGCTAATAAGGTGCGCCATTCATTTGTAAAGGTTTCTTTTCAGCTGATTATGATTTGGCTGAAGGGAGATCAATTCGCAATCAATGTAGTCAATGAACTGCAAGATCCAGAGATGTTCCTAAGCACTAGTGTGGTATGTATTGACAAGCTCAGTCAGAAAGTGGCATTCACGCCTCCTCCAGCACTGGCACGGACTCTTTCAAAATGGTACCAACTATGTCGATGGCGCATCATTTATCACGCAATGTCCGATCGCTCAGAACCACTCCTTCCTTCACCGATTTGTTGCGCCGAATCAAGCGGGAACGTATTGGTACCACTCTCACTATTCTGCTCAAACTTGCGACGGGCTGAGGGGCCCTCTGGTCATCTATGATCCAAACGACCCTTACAACTACTTGTACGATGTGGACGATGGTGAGTGGATATCTGGAAACAGTAAATCTCATGTTAAGATCACTTTCCAGAGACAACTGTAATAACGCTTGCAGACTGGTAAAATTTCTTCGTGTCCTCAAATTCGTTCCACTGGTATACGTGCACAGGTATCACATCGCCGCTCCAGTACTCAGCCACATCATTGGTGTCACTCCTATCTCGGCGCTCATCAACGGACTTGGGCGTTACGTTGGCGGGCCCGAGTCACAGCTCGCTGTTGTTAACGTCGAGTATGGCAAGCGCTACCGCTTCCGTTTGATCGGGATTTCTTGCGATTCGAATTTCTTGTTTTCGATCGATGGGCACAACTTGACTGTCATCGAGGCTGATGGAATTTTAACGGAGCCCCTACTTGTCGATTCGCTTCAGGTCTTTGCCGGGCAACGTTACTCTGTTATCCTGAACGCCACGATGCCGATCGGTAACTACTGGATACGAGCCCTCCCAAACACCTTTAACTCGACCTTCAACGGCGGACTCAATTCCGCCATTCTCCGCTATAGTGGTGCTCCCGACGAAGACCCAACGACCAACCTTACCACAGGCGTGATGCCTTTGCTTGAACAGAATCTGCACACTCTCATTAATCCTGGAGCACCGGGCATCCCTGGGCACGGGAACGCGGATATCAACATCGAGATCTCAGCCGTCAATATTGGCGGCATATTCTATATGAATGGCGTTCGGTACAAGCCCCCCAGTGTTCCCGTACTACTGCAGATTTTGAGTGGTGCGCAAGAGGCGAACGATCTCATGCCAAACGGGAGCGTGATTGTGTTGGAGGCCAACAAGGTTGTCGAGTTGACGATGACTAATACTGGCGTCGGCGGTCCTGTAAGCTCGTATTCTTCACTGTTGTGCTGCACGTACTCATTATATTTCAGCATCCTATCCACCTGCACGGGGTTCGTGCATAGTCAGGGATTCATTCACATGTCTAACGTGATTTAACAGCACGCTTTCGACGTCGTCCAAAGCGCAGGAGCCAACGGACTCTTTAACTACCAGAACCCGGTTCGTCGAGACGTAACGTCTGCCGGCGTACAAGGCCAACAGATGGTCGTTCGATTCGTGACTGACAATTCTGGCCCATGGTTCCTACATTGGTACAGTCAGAGTATTATCTACGATGTCTGGTCCATTCTGACGTCCCGTACCTAGTCACATCGACTGGCACTTGGAAGCGTTAGTATTCTTGCCTTTGTTGTCACGAAAGCTTGTTCACGAGCTGTTCTCAGTGGGTTCGCTGTCATACTGGCCGAGAATCCTTCGGGGACACACGAACATCTCGGCAACGTCACTGGCAGGCGTCTTCCCTCACTTTTTCCACCATACCCTTGTACTGAAATTGAAATCTAGAATCGTGGGGAAACCTGTGCCCGATATACAACTCGTTGTCCGAGTCCCAGTTGGGAGGCGTAAACGCCTCGGCACAAGCTGCTAACATTACCTCGTTGCTAATTCCGAACTGATTATTTTGTTGATGTTTAAGCACGGAGGGGATTGGATGTTATTTATTCCACCGCATACAGTGTACTATCAGTAATCTTACATACTGGGGACTTTTTCACATTTTTACTCCTTCGTTAGAGTTAGTACGGAAACTGCAAGATGACCGAATTTTGATCTTTGCTGTTCGTTGCAAAGTGCTGTTGGAGATTGAACTCAGCCCCATTCAGTCACTTTGTCATGATTGCAAGCGTATTTTCATATCTTCACTGTATCACAGTTTCCAGGTTATTCCATTACATTCTATCACATGACATCATAATGACATCACTGCCTCATTGTAGCCATACCACTAACACATGTATCATAGTATATAAGTAGTTGAAGCACATTCTGTAAATTCTTTAGCCTTGGAATATTCATTTTTTTTTGCCCTTACTCATTGTGCTCGTGTTGAAGCAGGCTAGGATGTGAGGAAAAGTGATAGCTTACCTGGGTATGACTTGTGCTGAGCAAGTAGTGGTTAGAGGTCAAGAGAACTCTGTTGTGGTGCATACTGCAGGCAGTCTTATATATGTTACAGAGTGTGTGACATGTCACTTATGTGACTGGCTAACTACTGTAACAGAGTTCCAATAAATGTAGTAAATAAATAACTACTTAGGAGCATGAACTATATATGATGCTTAAAGCCATGTTCAACACTCCCCCTCACTAAGCAGCCAGTAAGGCACGTAAGTGTTATAAACGCGTTACCTTTCCTATATGGACAAACGCTCCTACAGTAAAAGAATTGGACTTGGCCAGGATCGAACACTCAACTTGTTATAATACTTAGCCATTACATAAGCACATTACGTGACCTAACATGTGTTTTTAATCCCTGCTTCATTAATAACATGAGGCATACAGCCTTCTTAATTACCGCTTCTATCACACTTCTTATTCACACATGTTTGACATGTGTTCTAATTAGACACTTCTATTTCCCACGCACAGCTTGGTCTGTGTGCAGTAGTCTGGGATATATAAAGGATTATGTATCATAGTTGATCCCCAGCTTAATCCACTTGTTTGCTTCGGCATCAAGTCCATTGAGTGTAGTTAGTTGTGTGAAGTGTGAACACTAGATAGTTAGTAGCCTTCAGGGTCCTTGTTGGCACTTCGGTGTTAGCAATCGTCCTTTCTTCTTTTACTAGTCTCCTTGCCAGTCTGCAGTGTACTGTGAACGCTTGCATTTTGTACCTAGTGCTAGGGGTTTTGTGGCAAGACTAGAGTCTAATAAAGACCCTGCGCGCTCACACTATACCTCGACAAGTAAAGAACTAAGGATCGAACCAAGCAGTAGGCCAAAACCCACAAGAACTTGACTAGAGTTCTTGGGGTGCTTTCATTCATCCTATATATACTATAGCTACATGGTCCATGCGCACATGCACAGCATATTACTAATACTAAATATGATAAGAGCGAATATTGCTATTCACTTGCTATACTTGTTATCTATGCTACAAGGTTTAATGTGATTACGTGAAGTGGTGAAATATGTGAAGATGTGAAGAGGTGAAAGGGTAAAGGGATAGATAATTCCCATGGTCACATGCATGTTCCCATGATCACGTGACTGGAAAATGAATATTTACTGAAGGAGCACACCATAGCTCAACTTCATAAATATTATGAAAATAAATATTATCCATCAAGACAGGGGTAAAAAGTGAGTGCACAGCAGCTCAAGCTTTGTGTTTCTAACAGGTTTAGTGCACCCTTAGTACTGTTACAATTTTCCTTCACTTTCGCCCCTTACCTTTGAAGTCTTATTTTAACATCTACTTAGCAAATCTCAGATCCGTCCTAGTACGATCTGGATCTTTAAACTTTACTTGTTACATGTTTCAGATAGGGTTTTCTCCCCTCGTTTCTCTTACACATTTCAGACAAGGTTTCTTCCCTCGTTCTTCTTACATGTTTCAGAACGAGTTCCATCCCTTGATCTGGTATCTTCGTTGACACGGTACTATTCTTATTCTGGTCTGTGCGCAGTCTTTCAACGTATAAGTAGTAAACCTGCTTGTACCGAGTCCTCATTCTTGATCTATGCAATACAAGCGTATTCATCTTGTAATCCTTCGACCTCCATCGAAGTCCCGCGTCTTTAAGTGGCTACTCCCACTTATCAATCTTGCTCCAGGGTTCACCAAGCCCTTGACCCCAGCTCCTGGACTTACCAGGTCCTCGACCTCGCTCCAGGGCTCATCCAGCCCTTGCTCTTCGATCTTCTCCTTCGCTGAACTCTAGCGGACGTCGGTCTCTTCGTGAGTATCGCCCGTCTAGTTTCAGAATACGTCGAAGCTCTCAAGATACGCTTCGCGTAACAATCCCCTGTTTTTCGGAGAGGCTTCGGTCAATCCGAATGATCATCCCATCCTTCCTTTCAAGGAAGAACCAAGGCAGTTCGGAGAGCGCACTCCTGTACTTGAGTTTACCCCACCTCCGGCTAGAATCCCAATGCCAGAGGTTCAAATCCTGATTCCTCCTCCTGCTCTTGATTGAGAATGACAGGAGTTTCAACACATCCGCTCCTCTCTTCGTGTGCGTTCAAAACTCCGCCCTCCTCGACACACCCCCTATACTTTGACCGTCCGCCATGTATGGCGGTGATCCCACTAGCCCTGGTCAAGGGCTTACGACCCATGAGCTGCTCCAGCAGCTCGTACATATGCAAGCACAGATGAATGCGCTTATTGCAGAGAAGAACAAGAAGCCGACAGCGGCTGAACTTCTCAAGGTGGTCCCAGACCCGGGCCTTTACGATGGAGCCTCTAAAGGCTTCGATTCATGGTGGATGTGTTAGAAACACAAAGCTTGAGCTGCTGTGCGCTCGCTTTTAGCCCCTGTCTGGGTGGTCGATATTTATTTTCATTGTATTCATGAAGTTGAGCTGCTGAGCGCTCCTTCAGTAAATATTCATTTTCCAGTCACGTGACCATGGGAATTATCTATCCTTCTACCCTTTCACCTCTTCACATCTTCACGTTATCACACCTTCACATATTTCACCATT
>JBBPOI010000301.1:0-17068 GCA_038091355.1 Phylloboletellus chloephorus | reverse complement strand
GTGATTATGTGAAATGGTGAAATATGTGAAGATGTGATATCGTGAAGATGTGAAGAGGTGAAAGGGTAAGAGGATAGATAATTCCCACGGTCACGTGCATGTTCCCACGGTCACGTGACTGGAAAACAAATATTTTTACTGAAGAAGCGCGCAGCAGCTTAACTTCATAAGTATAATAAATATTGACCACCAAGACAGGGGCTAAAAGCGAGCGCGCAGCAGCTCAAGCTTTGTGTTTCTAACAACTGCCATGAGGTAAGAGTCCAGACCTGGGCTAGGGGTCTAAAGATAAGGGCCCAAACGTGGCTAGGCCACATCACATGACTAGTTATCACATGACTGATGTCACGTGACTTCCAATCACATGACTTGGAATAGGAGAATGATCACGTGACCAAATCACATGACTCTGAAAGTAACAAATGTAGGGGCTATAGGACTTGGGGCAGCACACAGCAGCTCGCTCCCTAATCCAATTAGCCAAACATTTACATAGAAAAGGGTAGGATAAGGGCGGTGCTTGGCAGCACGCTTCTTAATTCGTAACAAAGAAGAGTTCGATCTTTTTCTCGGTAATTCAGTCACGTATACCGAACCATTTCACCTCAACATGTTTGTTTCAGCATTCTGTGATGGGATTTGATGCAATAAATATTGCCTCCTGATTGTCACAGCAGATCGGCAATGGACGGAGGGTATAACCCATCTCCTGCATGAGATTGTGAATCCAAGTAAGTTGGCAACCGCAATCAGACAGTGCCATGAACTCTGCTTCTGTAGAGGAGTAAGCAAGAGTCTTCTGCTGGTGTGAGTTCCAGCTGAAGGTGGCACCAGCTCACTTGATAAGCCAGCCAGTCTGGGATCATCTGGTCGTTGGGTCTGAGGCCCAGTCAGAATCTGTACATGCAGTAAAGCCTAACCCAGATGCACCATCGAACACGAGGGAGTAATTTCTAGTCCCAAGTAAGTAGCGGCAGATATAGAGCGCTTTGTCAAGGTAATCTTTAGAGGGGCTGGCAGCATGACGTGCCAGTGCAGTAACTGCATAGGCAATGTCTGGTCTAGTTCCTAGCATCAAATAGAGCAGGGACCCAATGACAGTCTGAAACTGTGATCGGAGATTTTGATTGACTTGGTCCTTGTTGACTTGGGCATGATAGCCCTGAGGTAAGGATGTGGGTGTTATAAACGCGTTACTTCTCCTATACAAGCAAACACCCCTACAGTAAAGGAATTGGATTTGGCCAGGATCGAATGCTAGACCTGGCATAATACTTAGCTATTACATAAGCATGTCACATGACCTAACACGTGTTTTTAATCTCCGCTTTATTAAATACATGAGGCGTATAGCCTCCTTAATTACTGCTTCTATTTACGATTCTATTTCACACATGTTTGACATGTGTTCTAATTAGAACCTTCTATTTCCCATGCACAGCTTGGTCCGTGCGCAGTAGTCTGGGGTATATAAAGGACCATGTATCATAGTTAATCCCCAGCTTAATCCACTTGTTTGCTTCGGCAGCAGGTCCATTAGGTGTAGTTAGTACTTTGTGTGATTGTGTGACTGCCTAGGTAGTGTAAGGAATAGCTACATGCGCTAAACCTAAACCCGCATGATGCTATGACGCTCTTGTACTATGAGTACTTAACATAACCAAACTAGGGACATAGTCCCCACAGCCCTAAAAGCATCAGGTGTCTTAGAATATAGGAAGACCGGAAAAGGACGGTGCCTAACTCTCTTTAACGTCCATAATTGGCCACAGTCAAGGTGACTGGGAACCCTCCCTAGTGTTCTATGGGAGAACAGCAACATTATCTGACTTATGTGGCGCTGGACGGGCGCATCAAATAGCGTTGGGCGGGTGCTAGTCCCATGTGCGTCAGGTGCACATAACCCTTGTCTCCATACATCTGGAGCCCAATGGACTGTTAGGGGCATCACCCACTGTGCCAGGACCTAACCCTGGTCATCGGGGAGACTCACATATGCATTAAGAGGGATACTCTCAAGTTGTAAAGCTGGGGTTCAACCCACAGCTGTCCCTACTTATATACATCTCCAGGGTGGCAGTGTACTAGCCACCCTCTACCCTAGAGATAGCAAATATAGTACATGACATCATAGTGATGTCATGGAGATATAAATAAGAGGGCCGGCCCATGCATGAGGCATCTAGCCTTACACATGAGGCGCCTAGGCCTACGCATGCATCAGCATGCGCTTGCCTGATGTCCATGATCTAGAACCTGGGCTAAGGGTTCTATGAATAAGAATATTAGTAAGCCCAAATGTGACATAGAGTCACATCACGTGATGTCACGCGTGACTGCGTGACAGGGTGTGACATGTGACAAGCATGACATAGTGTGACATGTCATATTACAAGTGTGACATCATGTCATGTCATGTCACGTGTTGAGTCATGTGACCTAGTCTGTCACGATGGCTCAAGAAAATAAGTAAAGGTAAGAAATGTCTGTAAAATAATAAGGAGTTCATAATAAAAGAAAAGGAAAATAGTCTTTGCAAGCCAGAGGGCGGACGTCGAGTCCTGTGTTCCTAACAGGTAGTAGTTACTCTTCAGGGACCTGGGCTAGCACTTCGGTGTAGCCTCTGTCTCTTTCCCTCCTCCCTCTTCTCCTTGCCAGTCTGTGCGGTACTGAGAACCGTTGCACCTTTGTATAAGTCTCTTGGGGTTTAGTGCGCCCCTTGAGTCAGATAGTTCCAAGTCCCTGTGGTGCTTGTCTTAGGGCTTGTAACAGTGGGTGCCGTTTTGGCATCCTGCATCCCACAGCGCTCAACAACCTTTTCAAGGTAGGTGCATTGATCAACTAAGATCTTGTGGCTGGTACGTTTAATACACATGTGAAGGAATTCGGTGATAGGACCTAAGTCTCTGCATTCCCACTTTCTCATAAAGAGATCCTTGATCTCATCAACAATCTTCTTAGAAGGACTGCAGAATAAGGCATCATTGACATAAACGATGGCAACCACTACATTGGTGCCTTTTCTCTTGTAGAGAAAAATGCCCGTGTCTGCCTTGAGTTTTTCAAATCCAAGTTCTTTCATTGATTCATTGAGGGTATTCCACCAGGCAAGCCCAGCCTGTTTAAGGCCATAAAGGGTGTGAAGGAGGCGAAGAACTTTGTTCTCCTGCCCGGATACTTTAAATCTCTCAGGTTGTTCCATATAAATCTCTTCGTCCAGTTTGCCATATAAATAGACACTTTTGACGTCGAGGGAACTAATATACCAGTTTTCAAGTGCAGCTAGTGCAAGCATTAAGCGCACCATTTCAAAGTGCACTGTAACAAGTCGATGACCTGATACCACGAGAACTCCACTACTATGTACTAGAGGTGCACTAAACCCTGTGGCAATCCTAAAGCCTAAGAAAGGCCCTGGACGCTCACACTATACCTTAACGTAAAGGAGCAACAATAATCTCGAACCAAGCAGTAGGCATTAACCCACAAGAACTTGACTAGAGTTTTTGGGGCATATTTATTCATCCTTATATACTACAATTACATGGTCCGTGCGCATGTGCGCAGCATATTACTAATACTACGTATGATAAGAGCGAATATTGCTATTCACTTGCTATAACTGTTATCTATTGCTACAAGGTTTAATGTGATTACGTGAAATGGTGAAATATGTGAAGGTGTGAAGAGGTGAAAGGGTAAAGATATAGATAATTCCCATGGTCACATGCATGTTCCCACAGTCACATGACTGGAAAATGAAGATTTACTGAAAGAGCGCACAGCAGCTCAACTTCATAAATATAATGAAAATAAATATTGTCCACCAAGACAGGGGCTTAAAGCGAGCGCACAGCAGCTCAAGCTTTGTGGTGCATACTGCAGCCAGTCTTATATACGTTACAGAGTGTGTGACTTGCTAACTACTATAACGGAGTTCCAATAAATGTAGTAATAAATAACTACTTAGGAGTATGAACTATATATGACGTGTAAGGCCATGTTCAACATGTAATTCATTCATCTTCACTGGGCAGCCCTCAACAGGATCCAGGCAATCTATCATCTGACTCTGACATCACTGCTTTCCTGGACATCTCTTCCTCTTCGGACTCCTCTGCTGTGTCAAATCTTGACACTATGACATGACCACATGCGAATATTAGCAAAGTGCTCTGACTAAGCCATCCGTCCTGACTCCCAGCGATATTTCCCCAGAGCAACTTCGTCAATGGAAAATGGGCTGTTAGCAATACTTCCTTCACAAGAACGTTCCAATAGGTAAACAGGTCCAACACATTGCTTGGGGACTTCTGGACCTCCGTATTCAACAATGGTACATGATTGAAAGTGCCCGCCTCAACCTCCTCGAGTTTACAACATTTATGAGGGAAGTTCACAATTATTGGCTACCGACTGATTGGGCATCTGACTTACGTCTCAAAATGATTGCATCCCGACAAGGGTCTTGATCCTTTTACGAGTGGGTAGTTGAAGTTCAGACTCAAAACTCGATACTCATCAATGACGAAGTGCACATGACAAACATTAGCCTCCAATACCATTTCGAAGCTAACATGAATAGGGAGCTTGCTATTGAATACCACACGGATGATGCAAAGAACGTACCTGATTTATGAATTTGGATTGAAAAAGTCAAGTGACTCGATGAAAAGTGGCTCTGCGAAGCATGCATTCTTCATGAAATGATCGAGTCATCGCTACGCTAGAATAGAATGTGGCCTACAATGGAGACAGAATGATGACAGACTGATCGAAACAAGGCTCAACCCACAACACTTACACCTCATCTCCCGATGCTCACTGATGATGTTATAGTTTTCTTTCGCTTTTTCACTTAACATTTAGTTTCACATTTTCCTTCTTAGTTTTACTTGGCAGATCTCAGATGCGTCCAGGTATGATCTGGATCTTAAACCTTTTCTGCTTACATGTTTCAGAAAGGGTTTCATCCCTTACTTCTCTTTTCATTTGCGTCTTTGCGTTACTAATCCTTCCATCACATTCCATGACCTTCCATGATTAGTAATGCTATTCTTTATCTTGGTCTGTGTAACAACTCAACACAAGAGCCCTGTCCGTGTGGTTGCTGGCATTAGTTCCCATACATCTTGAGGGAACCAGTCCATGAAGGACAACCCAAACACCGAGTTCCAAGGCATGTCATAGCCCAACCCATGTAGTAGCAGCCTTATAGCATAAAGGAGGGGATGAGTCTTGTCTAAGGCCCTTATGAGGAGGAAAGTGTTAGAAACACAAAGCTTGAGCTGCTGTGTGCTCGCTTTAAGCCCCTGTCTTGGTGGATAATAATTATTTTCATTATATTTATGAAGTTGAGCTACTGTGCACTTCTTCAGTAAATATTCGTTTTCCGGTCACGTGACCATGTGAACATGCACGTGACCATGGGAATTATCTATACGTCTACCCTTTCACCTCTTCACATCTTCACATATTTCACCATTTCATATAATCACATTAAAACCTTGTAGCATAGATAACAAGTATAGCAAGTGAATAGCAATATTCGCTCTTACATACATAGTATTAGTAATATGCTGCGCACATGCGCATGGACCATGTAACTATAGTATATAAGGATAAATGATAGCGCCCCAAGAACTCTAGTCAAGTTCTTGTGGGTTCTGGCCTACAGTTTGGTTCGATCACTAGTTTCTTACTTGTCGAGGTATAGTGTGAGCGCGCAGGGTCTTTATTAGACTCTAGTGTTGCCACATTAGAACTTGACTTCTTAACCCCTCCGCATTTTTATAAGCACACTTTACCTCTTCTCGTCATTCTTCATAGTCTTGATCAGACTTTAAACGATTGGTCGGGCCCCAGACCTAAGGGGATAAAGGATTCTGCGCCTGAAGCAGATGGGAATAGCACCTGGTCCATGCTAGTTATATACGGTCGTCCGCCGTACAAATAAGGATAACGTTGCTTATAACCCACAAAGTGCACTAGTGGGCGTCCGCGTTCGGGAACGTGGGGTGTTCAGATACACCAAATGACCTCTGAGGCACCGTCCTTTTACAGTCTTTGTTTCTTTCGCCCACACATTTAGGGCAGTGGGGTCTCCCCATTTTTATATACACTTCTCCTATGCTCACCACCTTTAGAACCGTCGGGATAAAACCCGTTTCCCCCTCTTTTGGAAACCTCCCGCCTCTCAAGATTCGAGGCATTCCGACGTGTAGCTCGTGTCTGCACATCCCTTTTCCTGCATTTGGATTGAGCCTGAGAAGCCCGTAAGGGGGACTTAGGAAGTTTGTCGTTGTGCTCTCCCTCTCCCGCGTTCAGTTAAAAACCTGGTGGAAGTCCTTTGGGAGGACCATCAGTTAGTTGACAAAGTGTTCTCTCCTCCTCATTGGTCCCCAAGTATTGGGACTAGAAAGTTATCAAAATTTCACTCATGAAGAAGGAAGAATCTCCAGTTCTTCTGTATCCTCTTCTCTGGACACAAGAAGGTTTGGTCGACCCTAACGACCATGATATCGTTCCTTTCGTAGAGGAACCAAGGTTTTTCAGAGAGCATTACCCCGTTCTCGAGTTTACTCACCCTCCGGCTAGAATTCTGATGCCAGTGGTTCAAATCCCCATTCCTCCTCCAGCTCCTCGATCGGAATGCCAGGAGTTCCAAATTCATCGTTCCTCGCTGTGAGCAAAATCGAAGCTCCGCCCTCCTCGTCGCACCCCTTATGTGTTGACGAACCGCCACAATGTATGGTGGTGAACCTACCAGCCCTGGTCAAGGGCTTTCTACACATGAGCTGGTCCAGCAGCTCGTTAATATGCAAGTGCAGATGAATGCACCTATTGCAGAAAAGAACTGGAAGCCTACGGTGGCTGAGGTTCTTGTTACACGAAGCGTTTCCTGCTATCTTCGACGCAGAAAGGCTGACTTTAGATGGGCGATACTCACGAAGAGACCGACATCTGCTAATGCACAGCGATGGAGAAGGATCAAGGGCGAAGGCTTGATAAGCCTTGGTGCGAGGTCGAGGAGCTTAGAGAGCGTCTGAGGGTCGAAGGACTTCGATGTAGACCGAAGGATTGCAAGAAAATACGCTTGTATTGCGTAGATCAAGAATGAAGAATAATGTACAGGCAGCTCCAGTATTTATATAAGAGTAAGCTGCGCATGGACCAAGATAAAAGATAGCGTTACTAATCATGGAAGGTCATGGAATGTGGTGGAAAGATTAGTAACACGAAGATGGAAATGAAAAGAGAAGTAAGGGATGAAACTCTTTCTGAAACAAGTGAGAGAAATAGGTTTAAGATTCCGATCATATCTAGATGCATCTGAGATCTGTTAAGTAAACTTAAGAAGAGAAATGTGAAACTAAATGTTAAGTGAGACAAAGTCAAGGTAAGGGAAAAGAGACTTCGACGATGTAGGAAGAAATCAAGGTGAAGGAAAATTGTAACAGTTCTCAAGGTGGCCCCTGATCCGGGTCTTTATGATGGGAACCCGAAAGGATTTGACCCATGGTGGATGAAGTTCCGCCTATATATAAATTCGGTTGTTGACAGTACATTGACAGACCGAAACAGGACAATAGCTGCGTTGACACGGCTAGGGTCTGAAGACGGCTCCGACAAGTACGGAGCAGCAGCCTATGGCTGCATTAATTTGAATAAGTTCCTGGGCTTCGAAGTGGCTCTTCTGGCTGATGAAGAAGCAGTGGCCCAGGGGAAGATGTTCCAATGGCCGAACATTACAGCTGTGGAAATGGCATTGGTCCAGAGGTTCAAGACCAACAATGCTGACGACTATGCATATGCTCAACTTGAGCGATGCATTCAGGGTCTGCAGGAACAAACCCAGTTATTTATGGTTCACTGGCAGAACCTTTGGGAGGAGTCTGGAGTGGATCACGCTCTAGGTGTTAGACTTTTGGAGAAGGCTGTAAGGCCTTCTATTATGAAAAATATTTATCTGCAGGCACAGAGGAGAACCGACGTTCAAGAATATATAAACGTCATTAATCATTTCAGCAGTGCTGAAGAATCCTTTGCTATGCGAGGGAAGTACCAGGCGCAACCCTGGTCTAACAAGACTAGTGCTGCTGCTCCCTGTGGTGGAGCAAGAACCTACCTGGGCACTGGAGAGCCCATGCAAATAGGTGCAGTCCCTAGAGGCCATTGTTTTAAATGTGGCACTGAAGGCCACATCGTTAGAAACTGCCCTAACCTGGCAAGAAACCCCACCTATAGGCAGTGCGGCTTCTTTGGGGGAGGGCATTGATTCGATTGCCCGGAGGGCAACAAGGGAGGCATATCAGCACCTTGAGTTCAACAACTGGGTTCACAGGTGCCAGCGAGCTCAGGACAGGCTGCTGGACAGCCTCAAGGAGACCTCAACAAGGTCAAAGGCATGTCGTACGCTGAAATGAAAGCGTACTTTTTCAATCTCCATGTTGCCAAGATGAAGGCACAGGGAAAAGAGTACAGAACTTTGCTGATCTAGGCAGAAAAGTTCCGGAAAAGAAAGTTGTAAATAGGTTTTCGCCTTTGGACTCAGACTCAAATACTGTAATATATACAAACGAATCTGATTCCTCCTCTGAATCTGAATCTGAGTGCGAACAATTGAAAACAATACAAAAACCTAGTAAGTCTGAAGAGGGTCCCTGTAAAGGGCTTGGCAGGGACAGTACCATGCTTAATTCTCTAAAAAAAAAGGATTTGTATCCGTTCTGCATGTCTTAAGCGAGAGATCACTTTAAATATCAAAGTGGTTCACCCTACTACTAAATATAAGTCATATTGGTGTGAAGCGCTACTAGATAGTGGCGCAAATGGAATTTTCATTGACAAGCAATGGATCAGCGAAAGAAAAATTCATGTCCAGGAACTGGAACGTCCCATTCTGGTTTTTAACGTTGACGGAACAAAGAACTCAGCAGGAAATATTACTCATTCTGCTGAATTAATAATTTCATATAAAGGACATAGAGAAAAGGTCGTTGCCGAAATCACCGACCTTGGATGAAACCATGTCATTTTGGGATACACATGGCTCGCTAAACACAACGCTCAGATCAATTGGGTTACTGGCGAGGTTCAGTTGAACAGGTATCCCAGAACCTGTTATTTACTCTCAGATTGACCCACATCATTAAGGGTCGGTGAAGAGAACGAGCTTCAAGATATGCCGCATGTTCATCAGTGTCTGAAGGCTATGGATGCAAAGGTATCCACAGAGAAAACTGTGCAAGAACTGGTTCCTAAGGAGTTCCACCAGTACTTGTCCGTGTTTGAGAAAAAGAGTTCAGAGCGTCTTCCAGTGCGAACGCCCTGGGATCATGCGATTGAGCTTAAGGAGGGATTTAAGCCTAAAAAGGCTAAAGTCTACCCTATGTCTCCTGAGGAATTTAAGGAGGTTGATGAGTTTATCAACGACCAACTTAGGAAGGGATATATTCGCCCTTCTAAGTCACCCCAGACGTCGCCCGTCTTTTTCGTTCCTAAAAAGGACGGAAAAAAGCGCATGGTTCAGGACTACAGATACCTGAACGAATGGACAGTTAAAAATAACTATCCGCTTCCATTAATATCTCAGCTTGTTGACAAGTTGAAAGGCGCCAAGTTATTTACGAAGATGGATCTTCGCTGGGAATATAATAATGTTCGTATTAGACAAGGAGATGAGTGGAAAGGGGCTTTCGTTTGTCATAGAGGAAGCTTCGAGCTGTTGGTTATGTATTTTGGCCAATGCAATTCCCCATCAACATTCCAAGCAATGATGAACAAAATCTTTGCTGATATGGATGCTGTTGTAATTATTTATATCGATGACCTCATGGTGTTTACCAAGACGGATGATGTCAAGGAACATGACAAGATTGTCCTATAAGTTTTGAGGAGATTACAGGAAAACGATCTTTTTGTTAAACCAGAAAAATGTTCATTCCGTGTTAAGTCAGTCGAGTTCCTTGGTATGATCGTATCCAAAACTGGTATTGCCATGGAAAAGTCTAAAGTAAAGGCCGTCCTGGAATGGCCCCGCCCTACCAATGTCCAAGGAATGAGGAGCTTCCTTGGCTTGGCAAATTTCTACAGGCGGTTTATTAAAGCTTCTCTCTAATAATGAGGCAATTGAACGATCTCACTAAGAAAGATAAATTATGGGAATGGTCGGGAGAGCAGCAGTCAGCATTTGATATGTTGAAAAGTGCTTTTACCACCGCACCAATTTTGGTGTTCCCGGATCATGAAGAGTATCGTCTAGAGTGCAATGCCTCTAATTATGCCATGGGAGCTGTGCTCTCTATTAAGAAAGGAGATGATTGGCACCCCGTTGCCTTTCATTCTGCTTCTATGACTCCTGAGCAAAGGAATTATCCCATTGGGAATAAGGAAATGCTTGCTATTATGTTGGCGCTTGAGCAATGGCGTCACTATTTAGAAGGTGCCAAGCACCGGTTCGAAATATGGTTGGACCATGCAAACCTTCAGTACTTTATGTTGAGCCAGGACCTGAATCAACATCAGGCCAGATGTGCTCAGTATCTATCCCGATTTGATTATCTATTGGTTAAAAAGGCTGGTACCTTAATGGGAAAAGCCGATGCACTCTCTAGAAGGGAAGATCATGCAGTCAGTATTGAAAATGATAATAAAGGAATGCAGGTCATCCCTGACTCATGTATCGCCCTTAATGAAGTCACAAGAGTGGCAGTGCCAGAAGCAGTAATTCTTCAATGGGTTAAAGACTCACAGGAAAAGTCTAAAAGTTCTGCTCAGAACTTAGAAAAGGACGACGAGGGAGTCCTGACCCTAAATAATAAAATATATGTTCCTGACGAAGATGAAACTCTCCGTCAAGATATTATTACTTTATATCATGACTCGCCACTAGCTGGACATACAGGGTCAGAAAAGACTCTTGAGTTGATCTCAAGATATTATGCTTGGGAGAGTATGAGGACGCAGGTAGCGGACTACGTTTCACGCTGTGACCGTTGTGCTCGTATGGAGTCTATGAATGTTCCCCCTGCAGGAAAGCTTCACCCCAACCCTATTCCGGCGGGTCCATGGCAGGATATATCAGCAGATTTTATTACTGATCTGCCTTTATCTAATTCTTATGATACTATCCTGGTGGTAGTGGACCACTTTCCGAAAGAAGCAGTATTTATTCCGACGAATAAAACCATTATGTTGTTGGGAACATATAAATTATATCGAGACCATGTATGGAAGAACCATGGCCTCCCTAAGACTATTATTTCTGATCGTGGACCACAGTTCTCGGCCCATATTATGAAGGACTTAGGTCTGATGCTGGGCATCGATCTTAGAATGTCCACAGCCTTTCACCCACAAATGGACGGGCAGACGGAGCATCTCAATAGGGACCTCCAGCAATATTTAAGACTGTACACTGCTGAAAAGCAAGATGAATGGTCAGATTGGTTGACACTGGTGCAGTTTTCATACAATAATTGGGTTCATAGTGCCACGGGCAAGGCACCTTTTCAGATTGCCTGATCTTTTATGCCTAGAATAGAAATCGAACCCTTCGAGGCTAGGGCACCAGCTGCTATCAAACTTTGATGAACCTTAGATCAGGTTAAACAAAGTTTAGAAAAAGCTCAGCGCCAGATGAGGAAGCAGGCAGATAAACATCGCTCCCCAGCTCCTATTTATGAAGTCGGTAGTCAAGTCTGGCTGTCGACAGAAAACCTTAAATTACCGAGAGAGTCTCGGAAACTCACAGAAAGTTAGCTGGGCCCCTATCAAGTACTAGAAATGATCGGGACGAACACAGTAAGATTGAAGCTGCCAAAGTCTATGAAGATCCACCTAGTAGTGAATATTTCACAGGTGAAGCCCTATAAAGAACGGTTGACAGGGCAACCAGTTGTCAAGCCTACGCCAGTCAAAGTCACAGAGGACGGTGAAGTTGAGTACGAAGTCGACTATGTCGTTGATTCTCGTTTAAAGAAAAATAAACTGGAATTTCTAGTCCATTGGAAGGGCTACGAAGAGGAAGACCAGACTTGGGAGCCGGAGAATCATTTGGCCTCAGCTAAGGAGGCCATCCGTGATTTTTATAAGCGATTTCCATCAGCACCCCAAAAACTTCGAATGGCGGTGCTGGATTTCGCATCATTATTTAAACCGTACGAAAATATGACCACAGCAAGACAGATTTGGTCTCGCCTGGAAGTTGATCCCTAGAAGGGGGGTAGTGTTAGAAACACAAAGCTTGGGCTGCTGCGCACTCGCTTTAAACCCCTGTCTTGGTGGATAATATTTATTTTCATTATATTTATGAAGTTGAGCTGCTATGCGCTCCTTCAGTAAATATTCATTTTCCAGTCACATGACCATGGGGATTATCTATCCCTTTACCCTTTCACCTCTTCACACCTTCACATTATCACATCTTCACATATTTCACCATTTCACATAATCACATCAAACCTTGTAGCAATAGATAACATTTATAGTAATCGAATAGCAATATTTGCTCTTATCATACATAGTATTAGTAATATGCTGCGCATATGCGCACGGACCATGTAGCTTTAGTATATAAGGATGAATGAATGCACCCCAAGAACTCTAGTCAAGTTCTTGTGGGTTTTGGCCTACTGCTTGGTTCGAGCTTAGTCTTTCTTACTTGTTGAGGTATAGTGTAAGGAATAGCAACATGCGCTAAACCTAAACCTACATGTTGCCTATGACGCTCTTGTACTACAAGTACTTAACTAAACCAAACTAGGGACAAAGTCCCCACAGCCCTAAAAGCATCAGGCGTCTTAGAATAATTGAAGACTGGAAACGGACGGTGCCGGATGCTCTTTAACGTCTATCGTCTGAGACGCCACAGTCAAGGTGACTGGGAACCCCCACTAGTGCTCTATGTGGGGACAGCAACATTATCTGCCTTAGAAGTGCTGGATGGGTGCATAAACTAGCATTGAGCGGGTGCTATATCCGTGTGCGTTGAGTGCACATAACTCCTGTTCCCTTAAGCCTGGGACCCGGCTAACTGATAAGGGGCATCACCCACTAGTACCAGGACCTAACCCTGATCATCGGGGAGACTTATATGCAACGAGGGGTAATAAACCAAGTCATCAAGTTGTAAAGCTAAGGAATCTACCCCTAGCTCATCCCTACTTATATACATCTCCAGGGTGGCAGTGTACTAGCCACCCTCTACCCTAGAGATAGCAAATATAATATATGACATCATAGTGATGTCATAGAGACATAAATAAGAGGGCTGGCCCATGCATGAGGCATCTAGCCTTACACATGAGGCGCCTAGACTTATGCATGTATCAACATGCGCTTGCCTACTGTCCATGGTCTAGAACCTGGGCTAAGGGTTCTATGTAATAATAAATGAGTAAGCCCAAATGTGACAAGGTGTCACATCACATGACGTCATGCGTGACTGCGTGACAGGGTGTGACATGTGACAAGCATGACATAATGTGACATGTGACAAGCGTGACATAGTGTGACATGTCACCATGTGATGTCACATCACGTGTTGAGTCATGTGACCTAGTCTGTCACGATGACCCAAGAAAATAAGTAAAACGAAGAAATGTCTATAAAATAATAAGGAGTCCATAATAAAAGAAAAGGAAAACAGTCCCTGCAAGCCAGAGGGCGGACGTTGAGTCCTGTGTTCCTAACATATAGTGTGAGCATGCAGGGTCTTTCTTAGACTCTAGTGTTGCCACAATTGTGGCAATCCTAAAGCCAAAGAATGGCCCTGGACGCTCACACTAAACCTCAACAAGTTAAAACAATAAGATCGAACCAAGCTATAGGCGTTAACCCACAAGAACTTGACTAGAGTTCTTGGGGTGCTTTCATTCACTCTTATATACTTTAGCTAAATGGTCCGTGCACACTGTGCAGCGTATTACTAATACTACCTATGATAAGAGCAAATATTGCTATTCGCTTGCTATACTTGTTATCTATGCTACAAGGTTTAATGTGATTATGTGAAATGGTGAAATACGTGAAGATGTGATAATGTGAAGGTGTGAAGAGGTGAAGAGGTGATGGTATAGATGATTCCCATGGTCACGTGCAAATTCCCATGCTCATGTGACTGAAAAACGAATATTTACTGAAGGAGCACGCAGCAGCTCAACTTCGTAAATATAATGAAAATAACTATTATCCACGAGACAGGGGCAAAAAGCGAGCGTGTAGCAGCTCAAGCTTTGTGTTTCTAACAACAATGGGCTATTCTTGTTATCTGTAGGGTACAGGGATGCCAGGTACATAGCCACCCTGCAGACGTATAAGTAGTGTAGAGGCTGGGGCCGCCAGACCAGGGGTGGTTTCCCTCTAAATAACCTATAGCTGGGCCCCAGGCTTACAGGGGATGAAGGTTACTGGCACCTGACGCCAGTGAGACTAGCACTTTGCCCACGCTATTCATATGCTTGTCCAGCATACTAAATATGGATAATGTTGCTGTCCCCACATAGTGCACTAGTGGGGGTTGCTGGCCACCTTGACCGGACGTCTTGGAGTAAGACGATAATACAACTCAGGCACCGTTCTTTTCCGGTCTTTCTTTCTATACCACCGTATCTTTAGGGGAGTTGGCATTATCAGCATGCCATTAGTATTATACTATTTGTAATAGATTAGTAGTAAACGACCTCTACCTCTTGTACATGTACTCTAGTATAGGGGGATTAGTGAAACAACCCAATGCAAAGACCCTTGAGGAAAGGAACGGATCTGCTGAGCTGAGGCACTAGTAACGAGAAAGCGTAGTGAAAGAGTAAATGTTCTAGGAGCGAATCTATCCCCTGGCCTCTGTGATGAGGAAAGACCAAGAGAACTTGACTAAAGTTCTCTGGCGGCGCCTTCAGCCTTATATACTATCCTACTGTATGTACATGCTTGGTCCTTATTACTATAAAGAGATGCATAGCCAACAAGGCTGTGGGATGAAGATTAAAAGCATATGTAAAAGGTGAGGCGTTAAGGTTGCGTCACCGGAAATAAAAGGCATGAGGTATATGCATGTACGAGATCTTACCGAGATCTTGGTAAATGAAACATAGTCGCACACAGCACAGATAGAAGGAAGGCTGTGTGAGCATAAGGGTAGATCTAGGGAAGATCCCTGATCCTAAAGAGAAGTGTAGCATAAGTGTCACTGAGTGGTGCGCAATTCGTCAATGAATTGCACTAGTGAGCGAAAGTGTTCAGAAAAATAATGAAAAATCATAGTAAAATGTATCGTCCATAACAATTAGGGTTTGGTGGTTTAGGAAGACCCCAGATCCTAACATTCTTTATTGAAGGAACTAGTAACCCTGCTGATATGCTTACCAAGGGGCTTGGCTGCATCAATTTTGTCAAATGTTGGGAACAGCTCAGACTTGTGTTCTATGATTCACCACTGGCTGCATAATGCGCCATTCCACTTACGCGCCTTACTGGCTGCTTAGTGAGGGGTAGTGTTGAACATGGCCTTACATGTCATATATAGTTCATACTCCTAAGTAGTTATTTATTACTATATTTATTGGAACTCCATTATAGTAGTTAGCAAGTCACACACTCTGTAACGTATATAAGACTGGCTGCAGTATGCACCACAACAGAGTTCTTCTGGACCTCTAACCACTACTTGCTCAGCACAAGTCGTACCCAGGTAAGCTATCGCTTTCCACTCACACACCTAGCCTGCTTCAACATTACATGTTGAACATGGCCTTACGTGTCATATATGGTTCATACTCCTAAGTAGTTATTTATTTACTACGATTATTAGAACACTGTTATAGTAGTTAGCAAGTCACACCAGTGACATGTCACATACCCTGTAACGTATATAAGACTGGCTGCAGTATGCACCACAATAGAGTTCTCTTGACCTCTAACCACTACTTGCTCAACACAAGTCGTAACCAGGTGAGCTATCGCTTTCCCTATGCAACCTAGCCTGCTTCAACAGGTTATGAGCCCTGCTGTATGCGCTTGCCCCATGGGCCCTTAGTGGCTGCAAGTGTATGGCTGTGGTAGCACCTGGTTTGTGTTACGGACGGTACATTTTACTATGATTTTTCATTATTTTTCTGAACACTTTTCGTTCACTGGCACAATTCATCGACGAATTGTGCACCACTTAGTGACACTTATGCTACATTTCTCTTTAGGATCAGGGATCTTCCCTGGATCTGCCCTTATGCTCACACAGCCTTCCTTCTATCCGTGCTGTGTGCGGCTATGTTTCATTTACCGAGATCTTGGTAAGATCTCATACATGCGTTTACCTCATGCCTTTTATTCTCGGTGACATAACTTTAATGCTTCACCCTTTACATGCACTTTTAATCTCCGTCGGGGCTATGCCACAGCCTCAGGGCTGTTCTGCCACTGCCTTATGTACGCTTCATGTTTTTAATCTCCATCCCACAGCCTTGTGGGCTATGCATCTCTTTATAGTAATAGTAACCAAACATATACATACAATAGAGTAGTATATAAGGCCGAAGGCGCCACCAGAGAACTTCAGTCAAGTTCTCTTGGTCTTTCCTCATCACAGAGGCCAGGGGATAGATTCGCTCCTAGACACTTGCTTTCTCTCTACGCTTTCTCGTTACTTGTGCTTCAGCTCGGCGAATCCGTTCCTTTCTCCAAGGGTCTTTGCTTTGGGTTGTTTCACTAGAACTTGACTGCTCTACGCTTCTCTCCAACGGGGGACAAGTGCGATTTAAAAAGTAGCCCATTCCTATTCTACGCTCACCTTGCTTAGTGACGCGACGCGCAAGTATGCAGAGGTCCTTCGTCTTGTTTGGAAGACACTTATGCAACGGCATAAGTGCCATCTTCAGTAAAGCTAGAACGGTACTCGGCTGGGTTATCAGAGCCCAGAGCGGAGCAGGCATCAGAGACCATAGAAGACACCACAGGGGCACACGGATCTCGAGGAGGGGACACAGAGTGTTAGAAACACAAAGCTTGAGCTGCTGTGCGCTCGCTTTTAGCCCCTGTCTTGGTGGTCAATATTTATTTTCATTATATTTAT